>JAJIYU010011994.1:0-14869 GCA_030144865.1 Tinospora cordifolia | reverse complement strand
ATTAATGTACATGTACATAAATATATTTACTTCTACACCAATTAATCAATTAATTGTATGTCACTTCAAAATAATATACATAAATATACCAATTAATATATATGCATGTGTTTATACCAATTAATCAAATAAATCATATATGCATACACAGAAATAATTGAGGTATTACACTAACACACTTTTATATCCATACACAATTTTTTACCTTAACCTTTTCTAATAAAGGATGTAATATGCAAGATTAGAAGATGGGACAAATAGTTCGGATTGGAAGTAAAGTTGGTTGTCTTCTTGAGCTTACTTCTCTACGTGTACCCGCTCCTAATCTTTCCATTGCTACATCTATTTTCACATTTAGTTTGTGACATTCTCGCCTTGAACATATGTCATTATCTCGCATTAAGTCTTTTACTTCTACTAGTTGTTTAAACAAAGTTAATTTTGAGAACTTTGGTTGAATTCATTGTTAATTAAGTAAATAGAGTGCTTTATCATTCAATAAAAGTCAGTTTTTTCCATCAACTCCTTTTGATCTTGTTCACTTTGATATTTTGGAACCTACTCCAGCACCTACTAAAAGAAGATCTCGATATTTTGTGATTTTCATTGATGGCTTTTCCAAATATACTTGGTTGTATATCTCAAAATAATGTGTAGAGTTACTTGATTTTTCGTGATTTTTAAAAAAATGATTCATGCTCAATTTGGGCAATAAATCAAAATCTTTCGTTGGGATAACACACCAGATCACACATTTGTTGCTTTTATTAAAACATTGAAACACAGTGGAACCTTATATCATCGTTCATGTTCATACATTTCTCAACAAAATGATCTTGCTGAACAAAAAGATATAAACATTTTGGATACTATTCGATCTCTTATTCTTTCTGCTCATTTACGTGAGTCTTTATGGGAAAAGCTGCAATTAGTGTCATCGACACCATTAATCGAGTCTCATCCTCCACTATATCTAGCCACAATTCATACATTATTTTATATGAAAAAAACTTGATGATTCTTTATTAAAAACATTCAGTTATGCATGTTTTGTTTTGCTCCATTCGCATGAACACTCTAAATTAGAATCTTACTCACGCCTTTGTTGTTTCCTTGGTTATGGTATTGAATATGATGGTTATAATTATTCTGACCCTATTTTAAAATGACTACACATCTCTCACCATGTGCAATTCAAGGAACATCAACCATTTACTTCTCTTTCACCATTGTCTTCAAAATCTCCTTGTTCCCCCTTCTTATTTATTGATTCACCTCCAGATACATTTTCCAACTCCAATGTAGGTGAATTAAGCTCATCAAACCCTAATTTATCTATCAAAAGTAATTTGCCTACAATGTTAACTGATCCAATCATATTTAATAGTCTAAAAGCAATAAAAATAAAATAATAAATAATAAATAAATCTAATTTAGTGGTTATAAGAGTTATTTGAAAAAAATTAAGGATATATATATATATATGTATGTATGTATGTATGTATGTATATGAACATAATATATACATACATATATGCATTATATACATAGATAAATATTGAAAAAAAATAAAACAAATAAATAATTAAAAATATTATTTTAATGCAATTAACTAGTAAAAGAATTAATGAACTTAATTTTAGTACACAAGACATAAAATAAAATGAGAAATTAGGAAGAAAATAATACAAAATAAGTATATTTAGATATATAAAGATGTGTAGCATGGTATATAATGTGTTTACATGTAAAGTTTGGTTTTAAAATTAACTACAACTCAAAAAAGGCCGCCCACTCCCTTTCCCACATTCAAAGAAAGATTAGAAGGCAAAGAAGTTGGATTAGGATCAAATACCATTATAGAGAGTCTTAAAATACACTCTAATTTCCTTTTATCCTCATCAACAACCTCCTAAACCTTTCCATATCCAAACTTGGCGCCTCCCAAATTCTTTCTTCTTAAAAAATTTGACTTCCCTTGCTTTTGTCTCCCCCCCTAACGAGCACAAAATTTGAGATTTTAGGCCAAGAATCACCACAATTCAATTCTTCAAGGTAATGTATTATTCTAAACTCTTAATCTTTGTTTTCTTCACTCTTTATCCCATCTTTTTGAGAGTTAATTTACCATCACTAAGTCTCGAATATCTTGTTTATTTCCACCATTAAATAGATTCATAAATCAGTCCAAAAGGATCCAAGAAGCCTCCTTTGAAGCATACATCATCAACGAGATGTTTCAAGCAACAGTAGTAAGGTACAATGATTCTATTCCTGCCTAATGGTCACTTTTCAATTTTCAGCAATTAATCTAATGCATTAGGAGGTTATAAGTCTATGGAAATGTGAAAAGTTGAAGAAAATCATGTCTACATGGGAAAAGGGATCAAATATGAGTGTATGGTTGCGAAATTAATGACTATGCAAGTCATATGATGGGTTTAGTAATCAAAATAGTAAAATAATGTAAATAATACATTATTTGATGAAAAACCTGAAAGTTAGGTTGCTAGAAAATTATGAATATAGTTGCAAAAGATATTGATTTTAGGACATTATGATAAAGCCAACAAACAAGATATGTATGCATGAATGAACTAGTATATATGCATGATTAAGGGGTGGTTGGGTGTATTTGCAAGTGATGTGATGTTTCCATGCATTTATATGTCAAACATCAGCAAGGTGGCTCACTGGAACTTGATCGCTAATCATGCCTAAGAGGTTAGAAAAGGGTGTGAGGGTTGTTATACATCAAATGATGAAAATAGGCATATAAGATATGAAAATGACTATTATCTCATGCACTTAATGCATGCCGATTGTAGCTGAACATTTAATGGTCTTAAAAGTCTTTACAAAGGTCTAAAATGTACTTCAAGGATGAGTGTTCATGGTTAAAAAAAGAAAGGTTAAATCAAACAATCAAATACAAGCAATAGTGTGCATTGAATGCACTAAAAAGGCAAACGATGCACTGTTTGCTCTGATTAGTAAAAAATTAGTAAATTTATTATTTAAGAATATTAGGTGGTGTTAACATACAAAAAATAATTATTTTAAACATTTTAGATTAAAAATTGACGACATTCAGACTACAGTACATGAAGAAAAGATCTGAAAATTTGCACTGACAAGGTGGATGTGATTACCTTACTCTTTAGTATTATTTGAGTTTTAAGTATAGAATGTGAATGATTGGTTTGATTGAATATTAGATGCATGCTAGTGTGTTGAGTGACGATTATTTGGATTCTATGATTGTCATGCATTTATGATGACTACTTGTTTTCAAAATAAGTTGCATGAGTCATATGTTAAATTGCATGTTATGTGACTCTATATATGATGGTCTCCATGTTATTTTTCTTACAATAAGTATATGTTTGTTATTGATGTATGAGCTCTTGAGTGTGCTAGAAATTGGTTTCACTTAACAAAGATGATTAAGATTTGAACCATGTACCAACACAGTGAGTCCCCATAGTCAATCATTGTGTATGTTCTCAAATATATAGAATGGTTTCTACTATAATGAATGGAATGATAGGTGCGTCCCTAGTTCTGAATACTGGATGATGGGCGTGTTCCTAAACTCTATATGATCTAGGATATGTCACTACTTACTATTAGATGCGGTTATGTGATGACAACATCAAGGACAACCCTTTTGAATGACAATTGGAAACAATTGAATCATTTGAAACCTTAATGTTTGATAAGTGTATGCATGTTATGTATTTTGGCTTGAATAATGCTTGAGATGTAATGTGTTTAATCCACTGGGCTTGTTGAGCTCATCCCACTTCTTATTTTTCAGTTAACCAGTGAAGATGCTCGTGCTCATGAGTATGGTTGAGTTATCATCTAGTAGTAGTAGGCTTTACTATGGAAGTTACCTTAGATGTGTCTTTTATTTATGGTTTGTAGTTCAGGCATGGGGGCCTAGAGAGTCAATAGTTGTTTTATGTTTTACATTATTATTTGAAACTCGGCTAAGAGGCCAAATTTTAGTTGTCATTTTTATATTAATTTTAAATTAGTATGTTATCCCAGGAGTTTTAGTTAATAATTAATTGATTAGCTTATTCATTTACCCTTGTGATGTTTTGTAGGATATGACCGGGTGTGTCTAGGAGATTATTTATGGTAATGGAATAGTAATGTCCCGGTTCTCAGTTGTGACATGTAACAGAATGAAAATTAAATCTCAAGGTTTTATTAGCAATACAAAACTATTAGAATATATATTCCCGGCATATATATATATTATAGAAAAATCAAAATCGTTATGATCTACAGTACAAATTTACAATTCTTTTTTATTGTAAAAAGTATCAATATTCCTTTAACTTTTTCATTTCATATTTGTAATGAACTAGAGTCGTGTAACAAATGTGTATATAATGATCTTAGTATCATTATTTTTTTTTCTTGGTTTCCAACGGTGTGTCCTTGAGCTAATTTTATGCATACCTCAAGATTATCACCATTCAAGCTATTGCAAGTATAATTGAGGTTAGAAGAGAGGTCGAATTATATTAGAAAGGTCTAGCTAGTTGTTGGCCAACCATCATTGATGAAAGTAGAGCTAAATTCCATTGAGGGAAGGTGTCACCCCCTTGTTGTTAAGAACCGTGAAGGAACGGTCATGGCCTATGGAAGGGGGCAATGACCGAGGCAAAGAGCCATGGATGGCTCATCGGGATGACAATGATCTGTGCCTTGGAAGGCACACGCTGATAGATTAGCGAAGCATGACAGAGATGCGCGTGCGTGACCAAAGCACACAGATGCTCATGGATACGGGCACACGATCAAGGCGGATGCTCACAGATGTGGGCACACGACCAAGGCGAATGCTCATGGTCACAACACATAACCAAGCGCATGACGGAGTTGGTTATTAGTGAGCTAGCACATGATACCTACTCCACCCCATATTGCAGATCATGGGGGAATGACATGGGGACGTTCAGATAACTATTGTTGCAGTTGGGCAACGTGGTAAATGAGTATGCTGGGCACTCATGTTTAGTTACAAGGAGTGGCTGAAATAATAGGGCACATGGTGTGCCAGGTGGCTCAGCGTTGCAACTGCATACCAGGTGGCAAACAGTGAGTAAAGAGCTGTTACCTCGTGATCATGCTGGGTATCATGATCATGAACGTGGAGACCATCTGTTGAGAGCATCAACACAAGATCCGGGCAGGTTCTCTCGGATGTAAATAGTTGTGGGGCACATTCAAAATGTGTTCCAGGTGGCTGCTTGTAGAAGAGTACACATGACATGACTGTTACTAGGATTTTTGAATGTGGCCTAGGTGGCAAACTGCTTGGTGGTTACCCTACAATCTCAGAGCTAATGGACAAATTGCATATGGAACATGTGATCCTATAATCTCGGACATGTAACTGAGTAGCAGTTGTTGGATGGGTGAAACTGCTATACGTGGCATTAGTGGCGAACATTGTGGAGCAATTGATCCGAACTAGTGTTGGCACACATGGGGAACGTGCCAAGGTGTTTGTGGCAGTTGGGACACATGGCTCAGATTGAATAGAACATGGGACACGTGTTGGACAGGGAGCCAAGGTTGTTCTTGGTTAAGAGGACCTTCAGGGGAACGTGGGATAATGTGGGAAGTGGTTATGGTAACCACCTATTGTAAATAGCTAGTGGTAGGCTATAAATAGAGGAGGATCCTCAGTGTTGAGCAGATCCATCTGATAATAGTTGTCCATTGATATTCAAGTGTAACATTTTGTAATAGTCGCACAGTGAATAAACGTTCCTTTGCCTAATTCTTGTGTGCCTTTGAGTTACCTTGTGTTCTGTTGCTTGTTCTTGCGGTTACTAGGGCGTGGCGTGGTGTTTGGTGGGCAAATCAACCCCCACAAATAATAGATGGGTAGAGTTCATATTGTGTCGATCATCCTCGAGTGATTAAGCTTGGAAGGGCTTGTTGAATGAGGGAAATCAAGTTGGCTTGCTGAGATCAAGGTCGGACCTTTGTGCATCACGAGAAGGAGGGTGTCGTTGGGCAGTGATCCTCAAGTGTACTGCAAGAACCCGAATTGTAGATCATCAACCCCGTGTGCGGGTGGGGTTTGCGGCAAAAAATTCGGTCACTCTTTGACCCCGTGACAGAAGCAAAGATTGGGAGAATGCACGACAAAGTATGATATTTGGTGGTTAGGAAAGGGGGAGATGTGATTGATTCTAGAGAAGGCTTATGAGGAAGAAATCATTAATTTAATGCTCTTCCCAAAAGAGAGCTTAGTGACCTTGATATGCCTAAGAGGGAACAAATATGGGAGAAAGGAAATGATCAATTTCCAAGGGCTTATGAAGGATGAATGAAAAGTGGGGATAATTTTCCAACTAAAGTCCAATATGTTGAATTTACTAGGGATATTAATTAGAAGGGCTTCTGAAGGATGAATGAAAAGTGGGGATAATTTTCCAACTAAAGTCAAATATGTTGAATTTACTAGGGATATTAATTACTAGCCCACGAGGTTTGCTTCTCATGATGTAGCCTCCAAATCAATTTTGCACATGGGCGTTGCTTTAGAGGAAAATGTTACCAGTGGCATGGCCTCCTACGGAAATTGGTCTTTGTACAATATCCCAATTAACAAGACCCACTATCATTGTCAGCTTCTAATTTCCGCAAAAATGTGTCTCCCTAGCGCCAAAACCATGATGCAGCAAAGGGAAAGATGATGGGAAAAAACATATTTTTATACAAAATAATAAAAATAATTATATAAATATAAATATTTTTATTTTTATACATGTATTAGAAAATTAATATAAAAAATATCAGAAACTACTGATTAACAAGTATTAGAATAATATTAATATACAATTAGTATAACATTAGTATATTAATATTTATTTCCTTGTTCAAGATTTTCTTTTTTTTTTTTTGCCTGCTTTTCCTAATTACTGACCACAAAAGCCATTGAACTAACTCAAACCTGGCCAAAACTTAGACCTGAACTTCAACCTTACTTAGTTTCTTTATGATTTTTACAGTAGATTGAAAATTTCTAAATTGTGGCTCAAATATTAAAATCAAATTGAAAAAGAAAAAATCAAAATAAAATTTGTTATAAAATAACCAAAAAAAGAACAAAAGACAAACAATGAGGAACGCAAAGATGATAAGAATGATTTTTATGTTGTTTTTAAATGATCTTACAAGATTACAAAGTCCCCTATTTACATGATAGAATATATATTATGATTAATGTAAATACATTCATATTAATGCACATATTTATGACATAGAAAAAGGGATACATGAATTTCATATTCATAGTATAAGTGAATGCATATGAACATCCACATTTATCAAATATTTGTAACACTAGTGAAAAAAAATACTAGTAAAGGAAAAACTATGATATTCTTATATGCAAATAAGATACTACCTCACTAAAAACCTTACTAAGGAAAACACAATGAGATTAAACATTTGGGTAAGAAAAAAAAAAGTATGGTGATAACCCCCCATCCCCTCATTTGTAATATCATTGAAGATCTTGAAGATGATGTATTTCAACACCATGAACTAATTTGTTGTATATAACATCTTAATAATTAGACATGTCAAATATCACTAGAACAATGTTGTTCAATATTGAGTTCACCATAAATAAAATTATGTTTGCGAGCCAATACAAATGGCAACATGACAAATATTAAGTGTTTCAAAATTCAACCATTTTCTTTCTATTTCTAGGACAAGATAACTTTGTGCTGCTTGCTTTCTTGAATATAACATACATAATACATATTTATATAATCTTAATTTGGTATTGAACTATTCATGCTAGCACGTCAACAATATATAATTTTCTATATTCAAGAAACGTGATCTGGAGAACTAACTAGCACTTTGTTGTTTTAACGAAAAGGAAAATCATCTTCATTCACTTCTTGTGATCTTACAATATTGTATATGTCTTATCTAGATGAATTTCTTAACAAAATTTTTAATACATTTAAGAAATAAACAAGAAATTTATTTGAAAGATTCTCAATCTACAAGTTCAGAAAATAAATTTATTTTGTCAATATTTTTTATCTCAAATTTTTCATAATATATTTCAATAAACTTTTTAAGAGCTTTAATGATAAGTGTATAAAATGAATAAAGTGCATATGTAAATTGTAAAAATACTTATATAATACAAAATACTAACTTATAATATTGATATATAAAATGTGTATACATAATAGTGAAATATTTATGCATAATGGTAAATGAAAATGAATATAAATACAATATATAATCAAGATCTTTTAGATATTTTATTGATCATCATTTCAAAATTTCTCATAAATTCTTTAAGATTTTTTTTTTAAATTTATGATAACGTTACCAATGGATAATATTTTTTCTCAAGATAGCCAAGATAATTTACTCTTTAGGCGTGCTTGGACTTCTTGTCCAAATAGTGTTCGGGCTTTCAACAAATGTGGCTTCCTTTCTATTTTTCAATGTTGACATTCTTTTCTGATTTGAGATTCTTATTATCAAAATAACACTCATAAAATATCAATGAAAATATCATAAGTGATATTACATACATATGAATTTTATAAGATACCGTCATATAAATCAATTTCTATTTAAGGAAAAATAATTTATTAGGTTAATATCTTTTTAAGGCATACTTATGTTCATATAGTGAATGTAAATATCAAACTTACTTTTTAAGATATATTTATGTTTGTTTATTGGATGCAAATCTCAAACTTGTTTTCTTCAAAAAAACATCTAAACTTTGAGCTCATATTTATTTAAGAAATAATCATGCCTTTTTAAGGACATTTGAACATTTTTATTTATTTTTCTTATTTTTCTCTAGAAATGTGTATATTTCTTCCATTTATAGGATGTTATGCCCTTTGACTTGACTAGTCAATTACAATTTAGGTTTACACATGATTTATTTGAACTCTTTTGACTATTTTTCACTGATATTCTTGTTCTTAGCCTCATATTATATTAATAATTTTATATGTCATTATTGTAACTTGACATTCCTCCTCTAATGGTAAGAAAATTGACTTCATTATATATCTGTCAATTATGTATTCGAGGTCCTTAAAATTTTTTTTTAACATCAACATTAATATTTATAATATGATTGAGGGTCAAACTTGTACAAATTTTAGTTTTTAATCACAATATATTTCAATTAGTTTCATATAATATTCAAAGAAAATTGTAGTCTCTTTTGAAATTCTCATTTTGTGCAAAAATAAATGAGAATATTTTTCAATGTAACATATATCATTTTGCTTAAATATTATTTAAGCAAAACAGAAGGTTATATTTGTCACTATAAACTATGTTTCATTTCTCAATATATGAATTACTCTTCAAGAATTATTAATAATTTTTGTAGATATCTGTTGGGGCCCCTTCCCTGGGCTGAAGGGCGGTTTGATTGGCACAGTGGCCGGACGAACTCCCTTACCATGTCAAGTTTGCCCAACCACTGTTAAGCCTCTCCAACTTCAACAACAAGTGATATTAGAATAATTGAAGCCTTAAACGTGAAAGTAAGCAAACATAGGAAGAGTGATCATTGCATTACACATTGCCTTGTCCAAAATACACATTTGACCATATATATACATATACAAGAATAACCAGCCTCAAACAAAAAGACCAGAAAAAGGGAAGAGGAGTTGTCGGGGAACTAGGCAATCACTACGCCTTTTCTTTTGTTAGCCATCGAAGAACTTGAAATGTTAGTAGAGTAGTGAACCTAAAAATTAATGTATTTTAGTTAATTGCAAGACCAGAATCTTATCCCATAACTGACATTTCCAAAATAGTGCATGTATGCATGAGCAGTAAAATGATGTAATGCTTGAATGCGTGACATAATATAAAAACACTTACAAATAATGCGACAGTTATAGAAAAACATCTCAAATACATGCTGCTCAAAACTGTATCAGAACTAGGGTTCAAATCATCAAATCCAACCCTATGGTCATCGCTTGAGCGGGTCATGAGTCAGACGTATCGACCACTTGAGTGGGTCGTAAGCTAGGCATATTCTTCGAATACCCTAACCCCGCTCGAGTGTTGTACTCGAGCGAGTCTGAGGCTAGGCGCACTGATCATATGCCCTAATCCCGACACTTGGCCCTTGAATCTAATCCTAATCACATTGTATACCCTGACTCCAATGCTCGACCCTCGAGCTTATGGTCTCATTACCCGTATACATCTACACGTTTCAAAATCAATCCAATTTATCTCATTCTTATAAAACCATTTAAACCATGTTATTTCACAC
This sequence comes from Tinospora cordifolia, assembly GCA_030144865.1. Classification (NCBI taxonomy): domain Eukaryota; kingdom Viridiplantae; phylum Streptophyta; class Magnoliopsida; order Ranunculales; family Menispermaceae; genus Tinospora; species Tinospora cordifolia. The sequence continues at coordinate 4,533 of JAJIYU010011994.1, read as the reverse complement.
GAGTTTTATGCAAGGAACATAAGTTACAGAAAACACCTGAATCAAACTACTCACCTCAGATCTCGTGCACTGATGTCTTGTCAACAACTGGTCCAGTCCCACAATTTATGCTCGAATCTGCATTGTTTAACTCAATTTCAATTTTCATTAGAATGTGGCTTAATCCCTTGTTCTACTATCCCTAATCGGTCTCGATCGACCCAAATTCGATTCAGTCAAATTTAGTCAAGCGGTCAAACTTGGTCAACTGGTCAAACCCAATCAAAATTGGTCAACCCCAGTCAAAATTGGTCAACATGATCAATTTTAGTCCCCTTTGGTCAATTTGGGTCAAAATGGGTCGAATTAGGTCAAAATTGGGCCAATTAGGCCAAAATCCCCAAATTCCACCATTTAGCCCAAATTTACGCTTTTAGCTCTCTTTGCGTAGTGAATTTGTCAATTTTTTTGCAATCAATCCGTATGTTAGATTTGTGCAAAACTTTTCAAATTTCATTTAAACCTCCTAAATATTCACCAAAATTTTAGATTATCATTTTTGGACATCATTTGCTATGGTTTCTAAGTATGATAGCAGAAACTGTGAAATCTCATCTCCTATGTGACAAATAGTCAGTTGGTGCATCAATTGACCCCCTTACCCAATTCAAATTGAGATGAAATTTGGCACACATATTCTTGAAATATCCAGTGACTACTCCACCAAACTTCAACTCAAAATCGCTATTTTTGGTCAGTCAATTGGTCTCCTACTTTTTTTTGCTATGTAACAGATTCTACAATGTTCAAGTTTCCTATGGGTTTCAAGTGCCTAACTATCTCTATTACCCCATTGATTTGAGGCACTATTTCATTTGTTTTGTAAAGCTTAGATCACATAACATTTATAGTTTAAGCATCATTCAAATCAGTAAGCTAACAGAGCTATGACCATTCTCAAACACATCCTACCACTTAGCATATAGCAACAATCCAAAAATATTTTCAAAGTATCAAAACCTTGCATGTAACTAGGCATCTTGGCATGGACACAAAACTATGCATACAGTTTAAGCATTGATTTGAGGCACTATTTCATATGTTTTGTAAAGCTTAGATCACATAACATTTACAGTTTAAGCATCATTCAAATCAGTAAGCTAACAGAGCCATGACCATTCTCAAGCACATCCTACCACTTAGCATATATCAACAATCCAAAAATATTTTTAAAGTATCAAAACCTTGCATGTAACTAGGTATCTTGGCATGGACACAAAACTATGCATACATAGGCTTAGGGGTTGGGGTTTATACCTCCTTGTAGCCTTAGATTTGTGAGTTTTAAAAGGCCTCAAATCTCAGTCCAAACTGATGTCCTTAGCCACTTTAAATGATGCCTTAAAAATGTTTTCAAAAACCGTCTTCTGCTGGAACTGCTATAACAGTTGATCAAACAGTCAATTTTGGTGCTTTGTAAAATAGGTTTAAGGTTTCAGTTTTCGATTTTTATCACTTGGAGATTAAGTACACTTAACAAGGAATAAACGTGGGGTTTTACCTCAAAAATGGACCTTGAATGGGTTAGGAATCAACCCCTAGAAGATTGATCCAACACAGTCCCCAGTAGTTTCACCCTGAAACAGTGTCCAACAACACCCTTTCGCGGTCGTTTCAATCTCAAATGGATGGCGGATTTGACCAATTGCTTGTGCAACATTGTAGAGGGGATTGAGAGCTTTCCAAATAGTCCAAGATTACAGAAAACAAGAGGAAGAAACAGATTATTGAAGATGGGTTGCTGAAATAAAAATAAGAATCTATTCATGAACTCTGTTTTATTGTATGTTTGAGGTGTTCTTGCATGGCAAAAAGGAGAGCCACATGGCTATCCATGTGGCTCATGAGTTGTCATGCAATGTGCCTTGTTGTCCCCATCTATTGGCTTAGTGAGAAGGGTGATTAGATTGACAAAATCATGGCTCAAAACCATGGATTTGCTAGTTTTTGAGGTGTATTTTATGAAAAATTTGGTGGAAAAAATGAAGGAAAATGAAGAAGAAGAGGTGGCTGGTGCGTGGGCCGCCCAGGCGAGCGGGCTAGCCCATACGCCTAGTCTGAATTGGCGCAGGCCTTTGGCACGCGCTGCCGGCCTGAGCAACTCGGGCCCATGTAGCCGAAATTCTTTTTTTTTGTTTTTATTTCTTTTTCTCTTTGTGTTTATATATTTTAATTCATTTTATTATTATAATTATTTAATTTATTGGCCCTCAATTTCTTCAAAATCTCCAATTACACCTCAAATTTTCATCATTCATACATTCATTTTACCAAAAATTGAATATTCTACCCAAAATTAATATTTTTCTCCCAAAAATCTAATAATTACCCCAAAAATTCAATAATCACCCAAAAAATCAATATTTCTCCCAAAAGTTATATTTCGCTATAATTAATGTATTTTCTCCCTGAAATTATGTTTCTCAATTATTCTAATTTTCTTCAATAAATAATTAAAATTGGAGAAAATTCATGCATTTTCATTAAAAATTTTAGAAAAATACATGAAAATGCATATTTTGGATCCATTAATTTTGTGTGTCAAAACTATAGGTCGTCATAGCCTCTCCTCTTTATAAGAAATTTTGTCAGCAAAATTTACAAATGATGAAGATAATATAAGTCAATGAGATCCACTCATCAACTCAGGGTAGTGTTGGATCATAAAATCCTCACTGTCTCATGTATCATGCTTAGGGGTGGCAATTCGTGTCATCGTGTCATAAATTGGTCGTGTCGTAAACAAGTCGTGTCATATATATTGTAAACGGGTCATGTCATAAATGGGTCGTGTCGTAAATGGGTCGTGTCACAATCGTGTTTATAATCGTGTACCTATATATGACCTATTGAACTTTTTATAATCAATTTTTAAAATAATTTTTTATAAAAAATATTAATAAAAATATAAACTATATTAAAATTTTCAAATATTATATCTAAAAATAAATAAATAAATTACACTATCAACAAATTAATAAATATATTAATTTTAAATAAACTTATTTATAGTTTATCTCTTAACTTATGCATAATCGTGTTAAACGTGTCATTTTCGAGTTTATCAGGTTAACCTGTTTATGACCCGCATTTAGTTGTGTCTAATCGTGTTTGACCCATTTTGATCCAAACCCGTTTATGCTAAACCCAAACCCGTTAACTTCGTGTCGGGTTATCGTGTCGTGTCACAAATTGCCACCCCTAATATTCCTGCTCAACATCATGAAACTTCCAGCACACTCGTACCATTGGTATCTCCTTGTTGTGCAACTTCTTCACAGCTTGATCGATGATGGCCACATGCATCTCATCGTATGTGCAGTCCTCTCGCAACTCAATATGCCTCCAATCGATAATATGCGAGGAATCGGGGTGATATTTCCTCATCATAGAAACGTGGAATACATTATGCACACCTGATAAGCCATGGGGCTAATCCTCTCAAGGATCTCAAAAGGCCCAATATATCTCGGTGCGAGCTTCCGTGAAATCCTGAAGTGTAATTGCCCCTTGCGAAGCGAAATGAGAAGGAGGACACGGTCACCAACATCAAACTAAAGGACCCTTTTTTTGGTTATCTGCATAACTCTTCTGTCAGTCCTGAGCTGCCTTCATATTCTGTCAAATCCTTTGTATCTTCTCATTCTGCTCCTTTATGAAGGCGGGGCCCAAGACTACTCTGTTACCAGTTTCAGCTCAACAAACAGGGGATCTGCATGGTCGACCATATAACGCCTCAAATGGCGCCATCTCAATGTTCGACTGGTAGCTGTTATTATAAGCAAACTCGCACAAGACTAAGTAATCCTGCCAGCTACCTTCAAAGTCCAAAATATAATATCGCAACATATCCTCTAGAATCTGAATCACTCGCTCAAACTGACCATCAGTCTGTGAATGGCATGCTGTGATAAGATTCACCTTCATCCCTAACTAAGCCTGTAATGCCTACCAAAAGCGAGATGTGAACCTAGCGTCTTTGTCTGATACTATGGATAAGGGAACTTCATGGAGCCTCATAATCTCTTTAATATAAAGTTGGCTCAATCGTTCTACTAAATCCTTGCTATGCATGGGAAGAAAGTGGGTAGACTTCGTCAAACGATCCACAACTACCCAGATAACATGGTGCTTCTACTGTGTACGAGGTAGTCCTGTAACAAAGTCCATAGTGATGTATTCCCACTTTTACTTCGGTATAGATAAGGGCTGTAAAGATCCACCGGATCATTGGTGCTCAACCTTAACCTGCTGGCACATATCACATATTTGAATGAAGGCTGCTATGTCTCGTTTCATCCCGAGCTACTAGTATGTGTGTTGAGCGTTTTGGTACATTTTATTGGCACTTGGATGAACAATATATCTCGAGCGATGTAGCTCCTCGAGCACACTGCGCCTTAGACTAGCGTTATTTGGTACCCACAATCGTCTCCTGAACCTCATTGGACCCTATAAATCAAGTGACCACTCCCCACGAGAAGTGTCATTTGC
>JAJIYU010011993.1:0-14939 GCA_030144865.1 Tinospora cordifolia | reverse complement strand
CAATTTTTCCACTGTTGACCGCGGTCGGCCTATGAGGACCGCGGTCCACAGTGTTGTTTGCACATTTCTGGGCACTTTTTCCACTGATGACCGCGGTCAGCCTGTAAGGACCGCGGTCCACAGTGTGTTCTGCACATTTTTTGGGTTTCTCACATCACGGACCGCGGTCATCATCAAAGGTACCGCGGTCGGCAGCAAGGTACCCTATTTTTACACTTTTTCGCGCACGTTTCTAACTATCCGAATGTTTTAATAAATTTTATCTTGATTAAATATCATATAATGATAATTAAAAACAAGTTTCCACTCATTTTTATATTTATTTTGAATTTTTTTAAAAAGTTCATGTTGACGTGTATACATTATAAAACCTAGGGTGATCACACATATATACTTTTAGGGTATTACATCAGCCCCTGAAACTCTATATAAGAACCCCCTATGCTCACATGTTCTTCATCTTAGCAAGAACTGATATGTCCATCTTGCTCTCTCTCTCTCTCTCCCCCCTCTGCCTCTCTCTTGTCATTCTTTTTCTCTTCTGGGTCTATTCTAAACAACAATTGGGGTAGAAGTAATGGAGTGCTATAGAAATTGTGTAGCAATTGGAGTTGAAGTAACGAAGTGTTGTTGAAATTTTGTGGTAACAGTTGTAATGTTCTGAAAGGGATTCAACTGAGGCTTTAAAAGAGTAATACTACTAATGTGGAGATGATTTTCATTTTTTAATTTATTATTTTGATTGAAATCGGGCTTGCATCTATTCAATATTTTGAATATGCATGAGTAGTTATTTTGCATGCCATATAGAAGTTGCATGCTTAGGTTTACATTAATGAACATGTATATCATATGTTGATATGATCCATGGTATGTTGTTACTATGCTCCCTTGTTAAATCTCTGCTTAACATCAATTTATTTACTTAAATGTTGTGTTTTTGTACATAATTAAAGATTAATTGAGATTCTAACCACCTACCAGCACAAGGAAGAATTTCTTGCAACTATGTCAGATTTTGATCTAGGCATCAGGATTGACCCCAGAGTAAACTGTGCTTCAAGAGTGATCCCACTTCACAGAGGAGGGTTTGAGTTTCAGGAATGAACTTTCTCCCTAAATATGGAATACAGAGGTTAACCCCCTTTCGGTCTTAAATTACAACTAAAAATAATAAATTATTTGAATCACTTAATATTTGAAAGTGTTTGACATGTTTGTCTTATTTTGTTAAAATAATGATTTAAATATTAGAAATGATGCACTAGGTTTCAAGCTCACCCTTACTTTTAATCTTTCAGGAAATTAATATTTCATGACTTTAAGGAAGACTCTAAGATTTTTTTTTTTTTTTTGGAGATTTTATTTATTTGTAGGGCATGTTGGCCCAATTTATTTGAATTTTAAAGTTTATTTTTCCTCTATTATTGTTCATGAAATGTATTTTGTACATTAAATTGATGTACTCGAAAAACCCAAGGATTTGCGGAGAAAAAGAAAATAGATTAACAATTAATTATTTTATTTAGATATTTCTAAATATTGTTTATCTAAATTATGGCATGAGTTTCTAAATATTCAAAATGTCCCAAGGAATGGGAACAAAAAAGGAAAGTAAATAATGTAACATGGGGCTCACTTCCTGGGCCGGCCAAACATGGAAAGAAAACGTAGTTCAATGATGTGAGCCTGGGCACGAGAGGCGGGGTGCTACAAGATACGCTACCTATATGATTGACATCAATACTAAAACCATCAACAGTATAAATAAAGGAAATGGTTCAAGGATGGTGATAAAGAGAAACCAATGAAACATTAGAAGTCATGTGTTTACAACATGTAAAAATCAATAAACCAAGGAAAGGTTTTACTTATTTGAATAAAAGGAGCGGTGGGTGTTTGGGATATAACATGAATGAGTGCCTCAAGGTCAACTATAGTAAAAGATAAGGTGGGTGCATCAAAAGTGCTTAATGTTGAATGAATAGCAAAAGTGAAAGTAGTTTGATAATGGTTATTTGTTTTGGCTTGATCATTTATCTTTCATATGCTCTGAACCGTGACAGCCAAAGTAGCCACACCTTATAGTATTGCCAAGTAAACTAAGGCTTACTTCCTCTAGGAAGATTTGAAGATGCATTGACAATCTCAAGTTGAGAGATAACTGGAGTAGGAGCTACCAAATCTCAATCAGTAGTTATAGTAAGTTTAGTAGCATGGCATGTCTTCTCTGAAAGTATCTCAATAAGCACAATTTCAATTGTCAAAAGAAAACAACGATTAAGTAAAGAAGCACAAGTACATTCAAAATCATAAGAAAGACCCATCATATACTAAATAAATTGTTGACAAATTTGATAAGATTAAAAGGCTTTGGCAAAAGTAAGATGAGTAAGATTGGATCAACTTGAAAAAGTTGATCTCATAGTCCATTCAGTTATGAATGAAATTATAAAAATGGATTGAGTACGAGCTTGTCACAAATGGCTAAGGTGAGATTCTAGCTAACACTTCAAAGCTAAATCACTAGAACAATTATCTTGATTAGCGAAAAAATTGTAAGCAAGTTGGGCATTCTGATACTTTGGTAAAAGTGTTTGGATAGAGGGCACAAAAATATTAATAAATCAAGACAAAGTTTCATATTGATTACTAGACCAAATTGCAGGCCTCTCATCAAACTTTGTGATAGACTTAGTGCCACTGCCACCTTAGTTTGGCTCCTTATCCGCGCTTGTAACATAGCGCCACATCCTATGACCAGAAAGAAATACATGCATTTCTTGAGCCTAGATAATGCAATTGGTTCCATCCAAATTTATCTTGATAGAATGAGTTATGCTAGTTTGGGAAGACATTATGTGAACATTTTCAGGAAGATGTGCAATTAGCAATACTAGGCAACACAAGCTTGTACCACATTTGTCATGTGTAAGCACAATAGCATGATGTGAAGGCGTGAAATGATTGAACAGTAGCATCGACATTTACAAAGACGCAAGATTGACATATTTAATAAAAAAATGCTACAATAATAGCATCGAAAGAAGAAGCAACAATGCACATGCAGTGGCCATAGTAGTGTTAAAGAAGGTGTTGTAGCAACTTTGAAAGAAGAAGCAATGACTAGATGAAGTAGTTGCAGTAGTAGCCTTGAAAGAAGAAGATGGTGCAAGAATAGCAAAAACACAGCAACGCATGAGCAAGAAGTTGATCATACAATTGTCAGGTGAATTAGAAATAAGGTCATGTAAAAGAGGTTGTCTCGGTGACAAGCGAAAGAAGTCAATCAACAAGTCAATTAAGGGCTTCTTGTTCTTAACTATTTTCTAAGGTTTCCGAGATTCGTTTTAGTTGGAGATGCCATCGCAAATGTTGAGTACAAATGCTTCATCAATGGACTAACATGGGCGACCAACGATCAACTCTTTCTACAATTTTCGAGCAGTCAAAGATATTGTCAAATTAAGGATTATTAATGATCGTGTAATACCCCATGATTTTATATAAATATTTAAATAATAATTAGATCAAATAAAAATAATTAATTAAATAAAATAAAAATTTAGAAAAAAAACTATGAAAATAATGACGTAAAATATGTACATTTAAATGTATATGTAATACCTCATAATTTTGTCAAATAACTTAAAAATAAATAAAGCCGACAAAAAAATATTTAAATGAAATAAGTAAGTAAAGATTTTTTGAGACTCTTGGGTGAAAATTATTTATTGAAAAAAAATTCTAAAATAATTGGAGGCATGAAATTTTAGTATTAGGATGATCTAACAAATGATATAAGGTAAGTAGAATTATCAAATATTATTTGTATAAGAATTATTTTGTAATGATGCATATAATGGAACAATTATGGAGTTAATTATCAAATATAAAGCAAGTAGAGTGACTTATGTATATACATTAATAAGTATTTTTACCTCTTTGAAAATAAAAATATGAAATGAATATATAGAAAAATATATGAAATAAAGAAATGAAAAATATAGAGAAATATGGAATCTTAAAGAAATAAAAAATATTTAATAAATACAATATTAAAGAAATAGAAAGGGGAGAATATTAGCAAACCTATACAAGAAGGAAACATAAGGAGATTTAATAAAATAGAAGGATATGTGCAATAAATCATATTTACATAGATTAGAAAGTGAAATTGGGTTTATCATTAGCAAATTCTAGATGATAGAGACTTTAAAAAGTAATTTTGGGCAATATATACAGCATCCAACGGCCAGAAACATGTAATTTGCACGATCTTACGATCTAACGATCGCGATCAAACCCGCACCAACGCGCATATGCACCAAATCACCACGATCCAATGGCCCATGATCGATCTGCCCGATCCAACGATTACGATCAAGCCTGCACCGACGTGCGGATGCACCAAATCACCACGATCCAATGGCCCATGATCGATCCACCCGATCCAACGGCGCACAACACATGTGCGATTTCGTAGATCGCGATCTGAGATCCGCGTGCGAAACTCGAGGAAGATCCAAGCATCTAGATTAAAGGGTCCAAAAAAATCAAGAAAATAACCGAAAATCAAAATAAATTTCAAAAAAATGGTTTCTAAATTTTGAAAAATTATCCAAATTTCACTCGCTATTCTCCTATACTTAGGAAGCACAAAATTTTGAAGAATTAACAAGTTTCCTTCAAAGATAACACCACAAACTTACCATTCTCTATCCTTTTGAACTCTATATAAACCCCTCATGCTCACAATTCCTTTCATCCCAAGAAACAAGAGTTGAGATTTTCTCTTATTCTTTAAGCCCTCTTCTTGGGACCCTTTCTCATCTTTCTTTTCCCTCTTGTGTGTGAGAAGTTCTTGGTTTGGGGATTTATCTTGAGTGATTTTCTTGGTGCTTATATGTTGGGAACTCTTGCTTAAACTTTGGGGAGAAAGCATCATAAGGTGGAAGTGATTTCTAGAACACCCCTTTTTCTTTTTCGAATTACTAGCATGTTCATTGTTTGTATCACTTTAGAAATCAAAATAGTTTCAGTTCTAGTATTCTAAAATATATTTCAGTTTCAGATTTGATCCTTGTTCAAATTTATGCATCCATAATATTCATGTCATGTTTAGTATCATGCTTAGGCTTTATTTCAAAGTATGATGCATGATTATGGTTGTTTCATGATTTGATTTTCAGATTGTTCATATTCTGAATTTTATTTATCTTAGTTCCATGTTCTAAAATTTATTTGATGATTCAAGGATATAAGATTTAACAAAAGAAGACATTGAAAATAACCATGTACCATCATAGCAAACATTTGGGTTGCTATGGATGTCATTTTCATATGATTAGTTCATATGGTTCAAAGACCAAAGTACTTGGTTGGTGGGTAAGGTCCCCTAAGTTTCAAAAGTCTAATGAAATTGGCTAAGAAAGGCTATATTGCACTCTAAGGAGGTACTTTGTTAAGAACATCAAAGGCTTAAAAACCCTTTTGGTCTAAAGTCTCAACTTTAAACAAATGGATGCTTGAAACGCCTAATGTATACAAGTGTTTGAAATATGAATGTGTTATTGGTTTGAATTTAAAAAATGGTTGTTTGAAAAAGATCTACTGAGCTTTGTGCTCACCCCTTCCTCTTTTTTTTTCAGGAAATTAAATTATGAAGACCATGGAATTTGGATAGTTTCTATTTTAGCAAGTTTCTATTTTTTTTTTTAGTTTCCTTTTAATGTAAAAGCATGTTACCAAATTTTGAATAAGTCTTCCACTTAAATTTAATTTTATTTTAGAGGTTATGAATTCATTTTTATCAACAATGTAATAGTTTACTTTTACATTAGAAAGTTATGTATTTTCCTTTTTATGAATAAAGGCGTTGAACTTTTCTTTATCTTTAATTGCCTTGATTTTATTAAGTGAAAATTTGTATTCTTGAATTTACTCTAAAGCATGAGGTATTGGAAAATAAAAAGTCAAGTGTGTGTCACTTGTAAAGTAACATGGACCCAACTCGCCAAATAGTTAAGTCCACTGTCAAAGAATGGTGGTTATGTCCAATACTTAAAGAATGTGGGGGTTGGGGTGTTACAGTATAAGTGGATAATACGTTGGTGGTTGCATGCAAAGTTAATATCCAGTATGTAGAAATGTTCAAGTACTCATTTTGTTTTTGTTACCATCGTACAGCTCATCATTACTATAGTAATGCGTGAAACATCTAATGGAACAACATGTACAATGTGCTCTAGTTACTGCAATATTGTCCCTCACTACAGTGGTAATACATGAACAATCTACTAGAACAAATATGTCAAGTTTCCAAATACATAAGCCTGATTAAAAATTGCCACTCATGAAACCCATAGAAGACTCCGCGCCCAAGAAAAGATCATAATAAAAAGAAGTTGGATTAGGAAAGAATTCTACAAAGGGATCACTAAGAAGGATTCCTAAAACAATCCAAACTAACCCTAAATTTATATTAACCTCAAATAGACACCTTCTACTCTCCCCCTCATTCAAAATAAATTCTCTTCTCTTCTTTCTTCTCCTAGCTGTCCTCACATATTAACCCTAACAACAAGAGAAGAACAGTGTAGAAAACAACAAGGTTGTGGGGAATTTTCAAGCCATAGGCTCCTATCCATGTGTCCAACAAGGTAAAAACTAACTTCTAGAGTATTAATCCTATTCTTTTCCTTATTTCTAGAGAGTAGTTTTTCCTGTCAATGGCGTCTAAGGTTTTGAACTATTTCCACCATTGAAACAGGACCTTGAACCATCCTAAAAGACTGAAGAAGCCTCTGTTAAAGTCTTCATTGTTATCAAAGGATTGGATAATGTAAAAAGGTATACGGATTCTATCTTGTCTCAATGTGTGATTCATAGTCTATAGTTTAAGGTATTTGGTTCCCATAAAATAGGAAAACAAAGGATGGGAAAAATATGCATGAAAGGTCGTTTTTCATGCTGATTACCGCAATACTGATCTCCACTACTACGGTACTACACTCGTTTCCTCCTTTGTTTTATGAACTTTTACTCTAGTCACCGTGGTATTGAAGCCTTCCTTCTTCATTTTTGATATGCTTATTTTGGTTACCGCAGTACCCTACCATGGGACTATAGTGTCCCTTTTTCATTGCATTTTGGTTACCTCGGTTCTGCAGTTTTCCTTCTTTATTTCTGTATTCGCATTCTGGTTACCATGGTATTGTAATAGTTTTTCTTTGATTCATTCTGGTTACTACGGTATTGCTTTTCACTGACGTCGTACTATGTCTTCATTCTCTTGTTGCTTCTTGTTTACTCATTCTGGTTGCTATGATTATCCTTCCTTCTATCGTAGTACACAAAAGTTGGCCTACAGTTTGACTGATCTATTATGTTATCCTTGTGCACTATATGCTATATTGGATAGAGAATCATAAAAATATGGTTTTAAAAGTATTAGAAATGCTTTAATTGCTAAGAGTAATTAATTGATTTTAAATCTTTAAGGTTGAAGATTCAAAAAAGTTGAGATAATAATGCAAGAACAAGAGGAATTAAACATCAAGGTGGAAGTAATTTCTAAAGTTTAAGTTATTATCTCGATTTAAATAAAGTATGCATGCGCGTTTGTTAGCTTATGAATATGTTTTGAATAGAATAAGCATGTTTAGTTGATGGCTAGATTTATACGATTAACGAACGTTATTGCATGATTGCAATGATGTGTGTGATATCATGACTAATATTATATGAATGTTATGTTAACATGCCTATGATAGAGATGGAATGATAATTACCATGTGGATAATCCTTACACGTAAAAAAAAAGTATTCTAAATTATATTTTTGATCTAATATGTTAATAGTGTGGTTTTCCATTAGAGAAAGATTAATTAAGATTTTAACCATGCATCGGCGCAATGATATACCAAGGGGTATCATTGTGAGTGTTTCAACCTGGACACCACTTGTCGGTTATTTGATTTGTTTCATGAGTTGGAAATGAGAATCTAGATTAAGTCCACTTCCCTGATTAATGAACTGGGAGTTTGGATTAACTCCACTTCATAGATGGGATTGGTTTGAGCGTATGGATTAACCTCACTCCCCATATGTGGAACATGAGGAGGATTCATTTTAGTCTTAATGTCAACTGTTAAATAATCTATTGTTTGAATCACTTAATCCATGAAAGTATTTGGCATGGGTGCTTTATTTGATTAAAATAATAATTTAAATATTTAGGTTCTTTGAGTTCGTCCTTTCCTTTCTAACTTTTCAAGAAAACCAGTGGTCAGAGGCTGCATGGCAATGGTAATTACCTTAGTTGTTTTTATTTAGAATTTACCTCTCTAGTTTCATAGTTTTGTTTTAGTCGAATATGTTGACCCTAGTTATTTTGGAAAAAAAAGACCTTTTTAGGCCTGATTAATTTTTTACACCCCATTTAAGGCATGATAAAATATTATATCCCCTTTTTAGGCATGTTGGTGACAGCTAGGCGTTGATTAGGCACCATCTCACTCATATGGGTAAATGAGTTAATTTGGGGGGCACCCATTAAATGGATGGCACCTAATTTTTTTTTTTTTTAAGTTGGGTGTTGCCCATTAAATGGGAGACACCCAAGTTTTATTTTTTTTTAAGGAGATTTGGGTGTCACCCATTTAATGAGCGACACCCAAGTTAAATTTTTTTTTTTAAATTTTAGCTTGTTGATACAAAAACAAAAACAAATAAATATATAAGTAACATGAACATGCGATGAGCTCTAACAACCTTTGATGATCGTGGAACAAAAAGGAAGACAACAGGAGGAAGAAGAGGGGAGCAAAGAAGAAAGGAAGAAGAGGAGAGAAGAGTAGAAATAACAAATTTTTTTGATGACATTGTCACTAAACATCCATCATTATTCCATCGGTAAATATGTGCACCCACTTCACGCGTTCATCGCGAATAGTAATATTTCAAATTTCACCGCTAATCGTTAGTAAATGTGTACTGCAATAAAATTACTTAAATAGGATAATATTCAAATTCAATTTCTATGTGTTGGCATTTGATTGCAATCGGCACAATCCACAATAAAAACAAAACTAAGAACTATTTACTTTTAATATATTGCAAAACACCCTTTTTTCCTTACAAATAAAAGTAAAAAAGAAAAGAAAAACTATTTTCAGAATCTTTTAACAAAATAAGGTTTTTACTATCTTGAGTTTTTAGATAAAATAAGTTAAAAATAAAAAAAATTTGCAAAATTTCAACTTGGGTGCTGCCTATTCAATGGGCAGCACACAAATTAATTCATTTACCAATTCCGGTGACATGGCGCCCAGTCGACACCCAGCTGTCATCAACATGCCTAAAAGGAGATATAATATTTTATCATACCTAAAATGGGGTATAAAAAATTAATCAGGCTTAAAATTGTCCTTTTTCCAATTATTCTCTTGTCAATTTTAAAGTTGTTTATTTGATTGAATTTAAAGGTCATTATACACATTGGATTTTATCATTGAAATATATTTTACATATTGTCTAGTTTATTTCATTAAAATGTTTTCAAAGTGTTTTATAGGAATTTGGAATCTATGTGAGTTGTGATCAGGAAGTTTTATGGAGTTAGGATAGACAAATAAGAAAAACATATAAGTGACATCCTGTTTCTCAAGTGACCTTGATGATTATGTTTTGCATGTGATGTTATAATGCTTGTTGTTATTGTCCTCCGAGACCAGCCACCGGAAGGCAGGGGTTGTTAGAGATCGTGAGATTGGAAGTTCTTGGGGGTTTGGGCTTGACTAAAAAAAATAGTTATCATCTAAAACAAGATAAGAATGCCGGCAAATCAGAACTCTTTGAAAAATAAAAAAAGAGATACTAATGTATTCAAACCCTCTTTTGTTTTATATGTTTACATGGGTTTAGATAGGTTGATATATACATGAATCCTATAAGAATAAAAGATAATAGTATGGAAAATCTTAAGTATAGAGAAATATATAAATAGGATGTAGGGACACACATGCGTGTGTGTGCATGTGTGCATATATGTATTTGTATAAGTATAGGACATAATATCTTATATATATAACACTTGAGATATTAGTATTATTAGGCTATGAGCTGTGGAGAGATTTTTATATACATCTTTTCTCATATACTTAGGCTCGGTTACAAAATGTAAATATACATGCACAACCTGCTTAGCTAAGAATTATATACCTTGTTTATGTACATGACCATAAAAGACTTTCTTAAACTAAGTTCCGTTCACATAGAAACACTGTTTTCCCTTATTTATTTACAACTTAAATATAATCTATATATCCCAATTTTTCATTTATAAATATAAAAACATTCATTTGTAAAGCATAACTGGGTCGATGACTGATGAAATTTAATTGAATCAAATCTTATATTGTTGCATTTCCACTAATTACGAGAGAAATTAATTAATATAACAGTACGTGTACTTTTGACTTTCAGAGTAATAGTTAGTGATTTCTTATTTAATTTAAGTAATTGGAAAGCGTTGAAAAGAGGAAGAATTTTTATTTTATTTTATTTTGTACAACTTAATATCATTAATTAATCAATTATTTATTTTTTTTTACTATCAAGATTATAAAATATTAAACAACATATCAACTGGTATTTTTTATTTTTAAATTTTTTGCTTATGAATCACAACTTCTAACCTCGATCCCTTAAAAACGTTTGGAAGTGCGCCTGTATTTATATATTCAAAGCATTTTCTTCAAATGCACTCAAAAATTACAAAAGCAGGAACCAAAAAGAAAAAGAAAAAGAAAAAGAAACTTGACAAATACAAGAGATGAAGGATTGATGAACCCTAGGTTAGGTGAGAGATTGCATGGGACATGAAGTAAGATTAGGTGGTACAGGCTGTTGACGGAGACTTAAATTAAGTTTGTCCAGCGGAGACACGTGGGGGAACACGCCAAGTCGCTAACCACATGGTCTCACATTAATTTCTTTTTGGCCCTATGCTCCGCACTGCCTCACGTGTCCTCTCTTAACATAATTTCTTTTTTCTTTTCAGTACTCAATAAATAACTCTCGAGGTGTTGGGTCTTTGCCACGTGGAGCAATGTTATTCCATATCAGGGTTTGGATTCACTTGGTTTTATAGTTTAACAAATTACAGCTGATTGCTTTCACCGACTGATGAAAACAAAAGCTAAGATCGGAAATCAAATGATTATTATCATTGTTGTTCAAATAAAATAAAGAATATGGTTTGCTTAGAGAGCATGCAAATTGTCAATGGTCAACAGTCAAAAGAAACCGGCTGCCGCATGCAACCGCAGGTACGTACAAGCCCAAGTATAAAAGAATGTTACGTAAAATCTATAACGTGAACTTCTAAAAATTCAGATTGACTTACCCAGTTGGGTTTTTTTTTTTCTTTTTTTGTTAAAAAAATTATTTTATTGACAATTTTACTCATTTTATTATTAAATTATTACAAATTTTATTGTTGAAAAATTTTATTTAATTTAAATTTTAAAGACAAAATTTTTTAAGTTAGAGAGATTTATAATATTTCATATTTTAATTGAATATATAAATTAATTTAAATAAAAATAAATATATATTTATATAAATTATACATATACGTACGTATTAATTTCACACATATATAAAAAAATATATGCTATTTGTATAAATTAATTTAAATTAAATTAGTTATTGAGAAAAATAATTATTGTATTAAAAATAATTTATTAATGTGTATAAGGTAAGAGATGTATGAGAAATTTAAATTACTTAAATTAAATTATTTATTAGAACAATAATAAAGTGAAAAAGAAATGATAAAAATAAAAAAAATAATGATATATATTTATGTGTATGAATTGAGGGCAAGTGTAATGGGTTATTTGCATATTCAATTTGTAATACTCTATATTTTAATTAGACATATAAATTAATTTAAATAAAAATTAATATATATAAATATATGTATTTAAATGGATTATGCATGTACGTAAGTGTTAATTTTACACAGGTATTAAAAATGTACATTACATATATAAATTAATTTAAATTAGATTAGTTATTGAGAAAAATAATTATTGTATTAAAGAATAATTTATTAATGTGTATAAGGTAAGAGATGTGTGAGAAAATAAAATTACTTAAATTAAATTATTTATTAGAACAATAATAAAGTGAAAAAGAAATGATAAAAATAAAAAAAATAATGATATATATTTATGTATATGAATAGAGAGCGAATATAATGGGTTATTTGTATATTCATATATTTATTTATTTACATACAATTATCTCTTCGTACAAGAGAACAGAAAAATAAAAAATAAAAAGAAAACAGACATTTGATTTGTTTAGATGAAAAGCATCTTTCTTTTCTTTTCTTTTCTTTTTTTCTTTTTTTTTTTTTAATAATAATACCGATTGAAAGAAATAAGGTAAGGCAAGACGAGATTTATCAAAGAAGACAAATTATACCCACCAAATAAAATATCCATATCATTGAAAATTATCTAACAAAGAAGACATAGGCCTAGGTTTGCGGTGAGGTGTCCTTTGAGGCTTGTGTGCACGGTTGTTTTCCGTAGAGAGTAAGTTGATAGTCCTTCCTCGAGAAGGTTAACAGTATATTTTTCTTTTGAAGTTGTCAACATGGTTAGCATGTTGTGAAAATGAGGAGGTTTGTGATGGTCAAGGCTACAAATCTGAAGCGTTAGAGGAAAGTAAGTAAATAAGAGTTCTATGGGACATTTCCAAACAATAAGATCTATTTTCACCGTGTAATGGCTTGAAATATATTTCTGATTTTCTTTTAAGTGTGATCCGGCTATGAGTTTTGTCTTAGAAGAACATAGACCCTACAGGTTACATAATGAATGAACTTTTGTTTCGTTGAGGCCATGGTACCCTGGTATTAACTTAAAACCCTGTCTTCTAAAAAATAATTAAGAAAAAAAAAACATGGGTTGCGTCAGGATTGCGTTGGCAGAACGCGAGAGAGCTAATAGAGTGTCTAAACATTATTGATCAAAGGAAGTTTACTGGTGCATGTCCGTTTTTAGATTGATATTGAAGTCCCATCACTCAAAAGCCACAATGAAAAATGATAAAGGTGATAGATACTAAGTGGGTGTGGTTTGATTTGAATACGAATGTTAGAGAAAATTCTATAGCATGTAAGGTAGAGATTGAGTCATAAAGCCTATATATGCCTACAAATACCCACAATTGCTTTTTACTTTAACAAAAAGTCTAGGTGTTGCTTTCCTAAGAAGACTAGTTCTTCAATATCAAGTAACAAGGTGTTCAACAAATTCAAGAAAGGAAGATATAAATTCTTCCATGCTATTCATGTTTCACAGGCATCATCACACAAAGATTGTAGGTGAAGATAGGGGTTCAAATATAATTCCAGTTAGTACTACAAATGACTTGATGAGCAATAATATTGTTGAAGTCGAAAAAACAATGAGATTGAATCACGAAGTTGGAGAAAATCAGATTATGGAAGACACAGTAACAATTGAAAATGTCAAAAATACACTTTTGGGCAATTGCAAAGAAAGATATTGGGTCTAGCAATTGATACTCTCATGATGAAGATTGTTGGGACCCCTTTCCAAAAAGGGTAGTCCGACTAGCACGATAGCCTGATGAGTTCATTCAGTGAGCTGAGGTCGCTTGACTACCTCTAAGCTTTTCCAACAATCACTTAGTAATCAGAGTGCATAAAAAATGATAAAGTAGTAGATGCTATTACACAAATGTTGTAAGAACATAAAAGTTAAATATATGGTGGAAGCCCTAAAAATGTTTAATAACAAGTATCCAAGTGGGTCCAAAATACTTTTTTACACAAGTTCAAAATGACACTGACTCAACCTACTAACTAAACCATGCTTGGTAGGATTAAGCAATGACAATCCCTTTTCCTTTATCCAGCGATGAGGAACCTGAAATGTTAGAGAGTAGTGAGCTTGAATGTCCTTGTGAGCTTAGTGAATAGTAATTATGGAAATGTTCACTTAAAACTAATGTTTCACAAGAAATTGTATATGTGTATCAAGCAATGAAATAACATGCAGTAAGCAAAAATCATCAATAGGAAACATAAATTTAAAAAAAAAAAAGAACAAGCAATGTGTAATAAGTAGGTAGTAAAATATGACAGACATGATGCAACATTATAAATGTAATGAGTAATAAAATAGTGGATGTCATCTATTATGCCTATAATGGAAGGGTCCGGTTCTACTTGTTATGACCCCTTCTAAAACCTCATACAGGTAACCCGACCGGCATGATATCAGACGAATCAACTCCCCAGTCAAACTTATTGATTACTATTAAGCCTTACTATCAAATCATTATGTTATTCAGAGTGCATCAATAAAAAGATAAGCAAAATAGTATAACAACGGCATAAGTTTTTAACATCAATTACATTAATAGATTCTAGTTTAACTTTAATTTTTCAAAACTTGTACATAATAATTTAAAATACCAAAAATAGCCAAATAACAAAACAACCTACTAGTGATAGGCTAGAAAAGATCACGTAATCAACACACATTTTTCCTTGATCGTATTTAACCGTACATAACTTAAAATTAAGAATTTAATAAGACAATAGTATAAGAAATAACTGAAATTTATAATTAATTAAATAAAATTGAGTACATAATTTAAAAAAATATTACAGCGGAAGTCTTAAAACTTGGGCAACATGCTTTACATAGAAATTAGAAACTTTTTAAATAAGAAAAACTTAACTAATATTCATGGTCTTCATGTAATTTAATTCCCTGAAAAATAAAAAGGAAGGGTGAGCACACAGCCCAGTGGATCTTTCTAACATTTAAATCATTATTTCAATTCAAACAAACCAAGCATGTCAAAAACTTTTGTACATTAGGCGA
>JAJIYU010011992.1:0-14975 GCA_030144865.1 Tinospora cordifolia | reverse complement strand
CTAGAATGAGAAACTCAAACTTAGGGTTTCACCTTGAATTGAATTGAATTTAGAATACCCTACCTTCTATTTTTGAAATTGAAGAACATTTTAGAAAGTGTTTTCAAAAAAGGAAATATATGTTTTAAAAATGTTTTGTTTGAATACAAAGATTACAAGTTGAGCTGGTAGTAGGTAAGCCTTGTCTCGAGTAAAGTTAAACATTGAAAAGGAGGTAGGTTATCCCGCCCTAAAAAGCGCAGTTGCTAAGCAAACTTCAGTCTCGCAACCCAATCTGGAGGTTGTCCCACTAGCTTATATGAGTAGTCAGAGTTGAAGAACACTCTTATTTTTGATAAAAGAAAATTAAGGCAAGGAATTGATTAGAAGTCAAAAAGGATGTCAAAGGTGGTATTGGCCAGATAGAGGTTGTAAGTCAACCAGAACGAACCCTAGGTCCAGAGAAAAGACATTAGGTAAAAACGGGTGTAGCCATGGGTGGCACAGTGGATCAAAAGCATAAAACTCTAGGACATGGGCTAGAGACTGAAACTTGTGTGAAAATAGAAAATTGTTTGATCAGGACACGAGACCGAGAAGCTTCTATAATTTTCGATTTCTATGTAGTATGAGATGCATAGGAATTCGGGGTTATGGAGGATGCCTGGACTTGGAGAATGATGGACCACATGTGGTGAATGATCGGTAACTCTGGCAGAACGGATTTTTCTATGCTCGCTGGTATAGGACGGTTGAGTATAGTGGGCTCGGGAACCTTAGTTATCGAGCAATTCGCGAAATTGTTTGGGTGCAGCTCTGTTCTAAGTGAAAGCCTAAGTGGAAGGCGTAGAGTGGTATGGGACACTTGAACTTGAAAGCTTAGGTGGAAGCTTGGAACCTTGTTGTGCTAGCTTGATTGTATGATTGTGTGATATGCATATTTTACTATTTATTTGCTTTGAGACCAAATCCTATACCCATGCATGAAAAGAACCTAGAAGAAAAACTTTTAGGCCACTGAACAAATCGAGAACCTAGAAATTGCATCTAAAGTTATGGTAGTACGAATGTTTGCTTAAACAAATATTGACGTTGAAAAGATGAGCCGAAAAGAGTTCAAAGAGGTCTTCCATAAAAAGTTCTTTCCGGAAATGACACTGTGGAAGCTACAAGAAGACTTCGTCAGGTTGAATCGGAAAGACTTGACTGTAGCTGAGTACGAGAGAAAATTTACTAAATTGGATAAGTTCTCTTGGGAGCTGATCTAAGAAGAAAGAATGAAAACTAATTGGTTTGCTCGGTGTCTCAAGATTGATATTCAAAAAGTGATTATGGCTCTAAGCTTAAAGATATATAGGAATCCTAGAGCATGAACTCAACTTAGAATAAAGGTTGAGAGGAAAGAATAAGCGGAACGAAAACGAAAAGGACCAACAATGGACCCAGAAGAAAAGCAAAAGTGGTAAGACTCCACAGAAACAGGGGCAAAACAAAGACGAGTCAAGGGAAGAAGCTAAGAGGCTGGGATTATGTTTCGTATGCAAGCAGGAGGGTCATTTGGCAAAAAATTGCCCAACTGCACCAACTCAAGCTTCCCAGCAGCAACAACAGAATACTCAGGGGGGAAGTCAAAATGGGCATCCTCAAGACAAACAGAATCAGAATGTCAATCAAGGGCAAAACCAAGGCCGTGGTCAGAATTAGGCCAAAATGTTCACGGTTGAGACCCAGGAAGACCAGGCCCCTACAGTAGAAGGTACGTTTCTATTGTTTAATGTTGCTGTGAGACTGTTGTTTGACTCGGGTGCCTCAAGATCTTTTATTTTTGAAAAACTAGCTGATAGGTTACAACTTGTGACAAAAACAATGCTTGTGACTTTGAACGTGTCGACACCAATAGGGACCATTGTGACTTCAAAGAAAATGTGTAGTTGTGACCTTAGGTTTGGGAATAAACTTTTAACAATCGACCTACATACCCTACCTTTTTATGGCTATGATGTAATCTTAGGGATGGATTGGTTAAACCAGTACCAGGCTCAGATAGATTGTCTTAAGAAACAGGTAACCATAACATTACATTCTGGGGAGATCTTTAAAATCAATGGGGATATGCGAAGACTACCAAGGAGACCAACCCTAGCCTTGTTGAATTGTTTGAAGCAGGCGGATGAGTTTGAGGAACTCTCTGAAGAAAAACCTACTGACTTGAAGAATATTCACGACCTAGCTATAGTCAGTGAGTACGAGGATTTGTTCCCAAGTGGCTTACCTAGACTATCACCAGCTAAAGAGTTAGAGTTCAAGATTGAACTTCACCCTGGAACCAACCCTATAGCCATACCTCCTTATAGAATAGCGCTAGCAAAACTAATTGAGCTAAAAACTCAACTGGACGAGCTCAAGGAGAAAGGTTTCATCAAGCGAAGTGAATCATCCTAGGGAGCCCCAATACTATTCGTGAAAAAGAAAGATGGTTCCTTGCGACTGTATGTCCACTACCGAAAGTTGAATCAAGCTACAGTAAAGAATAAATATCCTTTACCAAGGATTGATGACCTATTCTATCAATTACAAGGAATCACTCATTTCTCTAAAATTGATCTTAGGTCAGGATATCATCAGCTGAGGATTCGAGAGTTTGACATTCACAAGACGGCCTTTAGAACAAGATATGGACACTTTGAGTTCACCGTGATGCCCTTTGGTTTGACAATGCCCCGGCTGCCTTCATGGATCTGATGAACCAAGTTTTCAAACAATACCTTGACCAGTTTGTAGTTGTATTCATGGATCCTAATCTACTCTAAGTCAACAGCTGACCACCTAGAACACTTGAGGATCGTGGTAGAAACCTTCAGAAGGAACCAGCTATATGAAAAATTCAGTAAGTGCGAGTTTTGGACGGAAACTGTCAAGTTCCTAGGCCACGTTGTATCAAAAAAAGGTATTGTTGTAGACCCGAAAAAGGTAGAAGTCGTCATGAATTGGAAGCACCCAAGACAGTAACAGAAATTAGAAGTTTCTCGGCTTGGCAGGCTACTACAGAAGGTTCATTAAGTACTTTTTCAAGTTGACAAAACCTATGACTAAGTTGACCAGAAAAGGGGTTAAGTTCCAGTGGGATGAGAAATGTGAACGGTCATTCCAAGAACTGAAGACAAGATTGACTACGACTCCTGTTCTAGTCACCCCAATTCCTGGTGTTACTTACACACTATGTACTGATGCCTCACTAAGTGGATTGGGCGCAGTCCTAATGCAAGAAAAGGAAGTCATCGCTTTTGCCTCAAGACAACTGAAGGTCCATGAGTGAAATTACCCTACTCACGACCTAGAGCTAGCGGCCATTGTGTTTGCTCTAAAGATTTGGAGACACTACCTTTGGCTAGAAATTTGAGCTATTTTCAAATCACAAGATGCAATACCCCGAAGATTTTTACAAAATTCGTTACAAAATAAGATGACTTTGAGAAATTTTTTTTATTGTATTGTTAGGTATAATTATGTGTATTATAAAGTATAAAATTAATAAAATTCATTGAGAAATTTTAGTATCCAAAAATGAATAACATAAAGAAATAAAAATATATACACATATATCAAATACGTGTTAAATACATATTTAGTCTGTGTATATGCATGTGTTATTGTGTAAATATAAAATATTAGTATGTGTATTAATGCGTAAATATTATATAAGTACATACGGATGCATACATTTAATATAAATACTGATGGGTAAATATATGAGAGAATATTAATACATAAGCATAGGTAACATATATATTAATGCATATTGGTAAATATTATATATATATATAGGTATATATTAATTGATATATTTATTAATATATTATTACTAAACATATAATAAGGTTAGTTAATAGTAGTATATATATATTAATAGAAACATGTGCATAAATAAATGCTAAATATATAGAATTATGTATAAAAATTAATTAAGATATTATATAGAAATATGTACATGGGTAAATATATGCGTACAATTTTTATGAAAATCAATATAATATATTTTATATGTATTTGACATTTGTGGGTAAATATATATATATATATATATTCCTAAATAGTTATACACAAACGGATTACTTGTTGTATTTCATGGAAATTTATATTAATATATATAGAAAAATATATCTCTAAAGGAAATGCATTCATGAATATAATATTTTATTTCGTATGATATTAAGATATGCATATATAGAAAATGATAGTCTCACATTGGAAAAATAGACAAAACTAGTTGAAAAATGACTCTACCCATTTCAAATATAGAAAATGATAGTCCTACATTGAAAAAATAGACAAAACTAGTTGAAAAAAGATTTTATATAAACCTCCCTACTCTATCCATTTCATTCATCCCAAAACAAGAGTTGAAATTCATCTTGCTCTCTTTTTGCCTTCTTCTTGACAACCTTAGTCCTAGTTCTTTTCTTAAGCTATTTTAAATAGCTCGCGAGGTAGTAACAACGAAGTGCTACAAAGATTTTAGAAAGCGATCTCGAGGTGAATTTCTTCCTTTCTTTTAATTTATTATTTTGATTTAAATAATGCTTACTTATTTTATTAGTTTGATTTTATTCTTGTCCTTTGTATTTATACTATTTGATTATTATATTGCTTATGACCAAGAGAGTATGCTCTATAGTTGCATCTTGTACGATCTTCTATATCAGAAATCGAAAGTCAATATGAATGTTATACTGTTAGAGCTATTATACTATTTATGACCAAGAGAGTATGCTCTGTAGTTGCGTCTTGTACGATCTTCTACATCAGAAATCGAAAGTCAATGATCATGTTATAATGTTTGAGTGTTTAAATACTGTTGTAATGTTCATTTATTACGCTATTGCACACATAAATAAGATTAAACAAAGATCTCAACCACATAGCAGCACGGGGACAGATATTCTCCGTGTGTGTTACCAGCCTTTTTGACTGGCTGTCAGGTTTGGCACCAGATAAGACTGGATTTCATGTGTGATCCCACTCCACAGAGAAGGGTTTGAGTTTCAAAAATGATCTCTCTCCCTAAATCTGGAACACAGAGGTCAATTCCTTCTGGTCTAATTTACAACGAAAATAATATATTATTTGAATCGAATTAATTCCTGAAAGTGTTTGATATGCTTGTATTATTAGGTTGAAATAATGAATTAAATAGATGGAATGATTTACTGGGCTTTTTAGCTCACCCCCTATTTTTTATATTTCAGGAAATTAATCAGCTCACGAGAAAATTTATTTATTAAAAATTTTTATTTATTGCAATGTAGGATACATAGGCCCAAATCAAATTGTTTATTCATTTCTGAATTTATTTTCTCCTTGTAAAAGTTCAATTCGTATAAGTAAATGAAGGATTTTAATTATGATGCCTTGAATTATTTTGTACATAGACTATTGTATATAGAACCCTCATGGAATTGGGTTTAAGAAAAAGAAAATGTAGCACGGGCCCGTCTCCCGGGCAACCCAAGATTATTGATCAAAGAAAATTAGAACGTCAGATGACGTGGACGATGGGGCTCGAGAGTCAGGATGTTACACAATAGCTTAAAGTATATCTACACCCAGAAGAAATTGAACCTCAGGCAACGTAGATGGATGGAATTCTTGAAAGACTATGATTTTCAACTACACTACCATCTGGAGAAGGCCAATGTAGTGGCTGATGCCTTGAGTAGGAAGTTCAACAAACAGGAGGAATAGAAAGGCCAGATGTACCAGCTGATCGAAGATTTTAGGTTGGGTGTAAACCTTACGAGAAAGAAGCCTATCTTTATAATATGTCTTGCCAACTAAACCTATTACATCAGATCAGGGATGAATAGAAGCAAGACAAGTGGCTTGCTCAATTAATTGAAGGAGTCACACAAGGAAAGCATATTGACTTCAGGATGGATGCTGAAAACATTCTAAGGCTCGGGGAAAGGATATGTGTACCTCAGCAAGGACAGAGCAAGTAGGTTATACTTGATAAAGCCCATCAAACTAAGTATACCATACACCCTGGTGGGGATAAGATGTACCAGAACCTCAGGAAAACCTACTGGTGGAGAGGAATGAAAAGGGACATAACCAAATATGTCTCTAAGTGCTTAACATTTCAACAAGTGAAAACAGAACACCGAAAACCCCCTGGAATGTTACAACCACTCTCAATCCTGAATGGGAATGGGATAACATTGTCATAGACTTCGTCAATGGTTTACCCAGAAACCAAAAAGGAGAAGACACCGTTTGGGTGATTGTGGATTGTCTCACCAAAGTGGCTTACTTCTTGCCAATTAGATTCACAGACCAAGTCAACAAGCTGGGAGAAATTTATGTGAAAGAAATTGTTAGACTTCATGGTGTATCCAAGACTGTCGTGTCTGATAGAGATGCTCGCTTTACTTCACAGTTTTGGCAGAGTCTACAAAAGGAAATGGGTACTAAACTCACCATGAGTACGGCATTTGACCCTTAGACGGATGGCCAGTTCGAGAGAGTTATCCAGAGTTTGGAAGATATGTTGATGTCTTACATTTTAGACTTCAAGGGGAATTGGAGCAAGTACTTAAACTTGGCAGAGTTTCCCTATAACAACAATTGTCACCCAAGCATAAAAATGGCTCTATTCGAGGCTCTTTGTGGAAGACCCTGCAGATCACCTACCTATTGGGCTGAACTTGAAGATCTAGTATTAACTAGGCCACACATAGTGGAAGAAACGAGAAACCAAGTAAAGTTAATACAAAAGAGACTGACTACTGCGCAGAGCTGTCAAAAGAGCTACGCTAACAAAAGAAGAAGAGCACTAGAGTTCCAAGTTGGGGACAAAGTATTTCTGAGAGTCAGTCCTCAGAAGGGTATCAAAAGGTTTGGATTCAAAGGGAAGTTATGTCCAAGGTTTGTCGGACCCTTTGAAATACTTTAAAGAATCAGGGAATGTGCTTATGAGTTGAAATTACCAAACCAAATGATTTCAGCACATAACATATTTCATGTATCCATGTTGAGGAAATACGAACCTTATCCCTCTCACATCACTCACTAGGAGGAAGTGAATATTCAAGATGATGCTACCTGCGAGGAAACAGCGGTCAGAATCCTTGACCACAAGGTACAGAATCTAAGAACAAAGGATATCCCATTAGTGAAGGTGTTGTGGAGACATCACAAGATAGAAGAAGCCACGTGGGAACTCGAAAGCGAACTGAAGACTAAGTACATGCATCTGTTCACAAGGAATACCTAAATATGTACAAATTTTGAGGATGAAATTTTTTTTGAGGATGGGTTGTAACATCTCGAAAAATTCATATGAAATTTAAATTTTTATTTAGAAAATTATATGACATTGATGGATGAAAATTGTGGTAAGTCCTAGTTTACCCAAATAAGGAATAAAATATATTTAATGGATTTTTGGAAGAAAACATATGAATATAATGTGTATTATGGGATATTATAGCCAAAAATACAAGGATATGTGCAATTTTTTTATGAAAACAAGATTAGAAAGTCAATTGGGATCAAGATTTGGCACAAATTCGAAAATAAAACAAGAAATTCGACTGAAAAATCAAAAAAATAAACTTAAAACACATCCAACGGCTACAAATTGTAGATCTAAATCATATCTCACAATCTGATGGCCACGATCAGATCTGCACCACCGCCCGGAGTCACCGAATCATCAAGATCAAATGACCACGATCAATCAATCAAATCAAATGGTGCACAACGCAGGCGCAAAAAGGAAATCGCGAAACCAAACACTGCGCTCGAAGTTGATCATGGGGCCAGGATTTGTTTCGTTGATCGCGAACGAGATCTACGTGCTACGCTCGAGGACAATCCAAGCGTCCAGATCAAATCCACGTTCAGTGATCACGAAACGTGCTGCACTCGAGGAAGATCCAACAGTCCAGATCTGAGACGTTTTTTAGTTGATCACGAACCATTGATGCGCTCGAGGAAATTTGACAGCCAAGATCAAAGGATCCGAAATTAAAAATGAAAAATTCGAAAAAAATCACAAAAAATCCGAAAAAAGGTTTCTAAAATCCAAAAATTTATTTCTAAATTTCAAAAAAATCTGAAAAATACTCAGTTTATTCTGAAAATTAGAAAGTACAAAATTAAAGAGAATTAAGGTGTTTTACTCTAAGAAAAACTCAAAACTTTCTATTTTTTTTTCTTTGAAAACCTACAAGAGTTGAAATTGCCTCTTATTTTCTCTAAGCATTCTTCTTGGCACCTCTTCCCATCTTTCTTTCTTCTTACTTCTGTGTGAGAAGTTCTTCTCTCGAATTGAAAAATTAAATTGGGCAATCTTCATTGGCACTAGTACATGGGGGGGAATTGCTGCCGCAATTTCTGGAGAAAGCATCACAAGATGGAAGTGATTTCTATAACATCCTTCTGTTCTTATTTAAATTCATGGCATTCTCATTTTTTGTGTGTTTTTCACTAAATTCAAAGATTTTCATTTTCAATTCTAGAATTTTAAAAGTTTATTACAGTTTTTCAGTTTTGATTCATGTTTGAGCAATCATATCATCTATGCCATGTTAATATCATGCTTAGGTTTTTTATGCATGTTTTATAAGTATTTCATGAATTGACTGTGTATATTTTGAGTTTTAGTTTGATTTCATATTCTAAAGTTTATTTTATGAGATTATGATATGAGAATTAATCTAAGATGATGGTGATAATAACCACATACCTTCATAGTAGTCAAGGTGACACTATGGATGTTCTTTTCATATGAGTTAGGTCATATGGTTTTCAGACCTACGTACTTGAGGGTTGTGTACCACATTACCTGGTGGGTCAACAAGTGTAACGAGTTGATGCCGAGTGGGCCCTATTTACTTAGTTAAGAGCATCAAGGGATTAAAAGTCATTTTGGTCTAAGACTCGACTTAAACAAATTGTTGTTGGAAATGCCTAATGATTGCAAGTGTTTGAATTATGATTGTGTTATGAGTTTGAATATGAAAGATGGTTGTTCGAAAAGGATCCACTGGGCTATGTGTTCACTCCTTCCTTTCTTATTTTTCAGGTTCATGAAACCCATAGAGCTGTTGAATACGGATAGTTCTTCAATGGTTTCTACGTTATTATATTTTTTATGAATTTTTAGGGCATGTTGCCCAAAGTATTTATGTTTTTCTACTGAAAAATATTTTGAAGTCTTGCACTGTAACAATTAGATCATTTTGAGAACTTTAATACTTTTTAATTAATTTTTTTATTATAAATAAAATAACTTGAATTTCTTTATCTCTTTTAGTTTGCCTTAATTTTATTGAAAATTTTGTATTCTTGAATTTTATACAAAGGCGCGAGATATTGAAAAGAAAAGAACAAGTGAGTGTCACTTGTAAACTAACACTGGCCTGACCCGCCATTTTGTTAAGTCCACTGTCAAGAGAATGGTGGTAATGTATACTGCTTAAAGATACGGGGGTTGGAGTGTTACATTAGCTTACTGATTCAAATGAGTCTTAATATGAGGATGTCCAATGATCTAAATACACATAATAGGTGTAAGAAAAATCTTTAAATTAGAGGTTTAATGGGAAAAATAAACACTTGAAAATCATGGAAAACATAAAAATAAGAAAAATCTAAGACACGACTAAGACTTTGGGGGATCAATTTATTGACCAAATCTCAATATTTTGAGCGAAAATTTGGTGGAGACCTTTCCGAGTATCCCAAAAACATGGGTATCAAATTTTGTCCAAATCTAAAGTTGGTAAGTGGGTCAAATTACATGAAAAGTGACTTCTGTCACATGAAAACTGAAAAATTTAAGGTGACTAATATTTCACTTAAAAATCCTAACAAATGAAGCCCAAAAATTTTAATATAAACTAATAGTGAATACTTGGGAAGTTCAAATCAGATCTTGAAAATTTTGTTCAAATTTGACGCACAATTTGATAAAAAAAAATCACGAAATTTTCTGCACAAATGAAACATAAAGCTAGAAATTTGACTAAGCGTGGGAAATTAGGGATTTTGATCAAATTGACCTCATCTTAACTTAACCAAATTAACCCGTGTTGACCAAATTTGACTAAAATTGATCATGTTGACCTTTTTTACTAAGTTTGACTAGCTGACCAAGTTTGACTTATTAACCAAGTCAAATTTAAGTTGATCGAGATTGGTTAGAGATAATGGAACTAGATTTGAGCCACGTTTCTTAAAGAAATTGAAATTGGGTTTAAATAATGCAGATTTGAGCATTTACTCTGGGACTGGGTCGAGTGTCGACGGGACATTGGTGTATCAACCCGAGATGAGCAGTTTAATTCAGGTGTTTACTTTAACTTGTATTTCTTGCATAAAACATGAGTGAAATGATATGGGTTGAATGGTTTCATGTGATTTGAGCTACATCAAATTGCTTTGAAGTATATAAAGATATACAATGATAATGAGACCATAAGTTTGAGGTCCGAGCAATGGGTTTGGGTATACGATGTTATTGGAATTAGATTCGAGGTCTAAGCGTAGGTTAGGACATATGATCAATGCGCCTGGTCGGGACCCCTTTCTTAGGGTGAAAGGCGAACCAACCGGCACAGTGTCCAGACAAAATCACTCGCAAGCCGAGCTTCCAAAACACTATTAAGTCTCCTTGACACTCCATACACAACATTATCAGAATAATCACAAGAGATGCAGAAATATCTAAACAAATAATTACAGTAGAATTTTTTCAGTTAAACAAAACTTAACTATACATAGTCCTCTAAATGCAGCAGTAGCAAAAATGCCTAAGGAAAAATATTTATAATGGTTTTCTTACCCCCTATACATCATACTAACACTCAAAATAATGAACCATGTGAAGAAACCTACCAAAATAAAAGAAATGCGCACTACATGATGACCATGTTTTTTTGCCTTTATCCGTAGTAGAAGAACATAAAATGTTAAGAGTAGTGAGTCAATTTGTTCACAGTGGCTCAATAAGTAATTTAGTATAATTTATAACTTAGAACATGAATTATATAAAACAATTTCATGTATGTCTGCACAATAATAATAATGTGAATGAATGCAATGATTAAGTAATGCTAAATCCACAATGCAGTCCTGCACCTTCCATTTTGAAAACGATTTTAATGTTGAAAACACATGCCAAAGCCCTCAATAGCGTATAAGGCAATGATAAATCTGCTTGACCGGATGTACATGACAATTAGGTGTATTCTCATATCATATCATACGGATCCACCAGCTCATACCTCATGTAAGGTGGCGTCAGATCCTCAATTGGGGAGCCAATTGATATACCTACATAGAACATACCCCCAAGTACGATGGCTTTTGGTCTTCAATGTTCTACCACATCTAATACCCTAACCCACACCTGAACCTTGAGATTTGGTGCATATTTTCTTTAAAAACTCATTTAAAAATTGCAAATGCATTCCAATATGTAATAACATTTCATTTACGAATAGAATAACAAGTTAAGTGATAAATTAAAAAACACCACTCACAAGCATACTCAGCTCTCGGTGCTCCTCTAGTAACCGGTCACATTCCGTTGACTTTTGATCCAGCATGATCAACGTGGTTTCTTAATATCTACATGAAACTTTGCTCAAATCTAACTTTATAGTCCTTGGTCAATTAAATAATTGACTCGATCAATTATGATATATTTAGTAATTTTGTCAATACCATCAACTACAACTAAACCTAATGTTTGTTGACCTGTCTGATTAATCGGGTCAATGAGGTCAACAAGGTCAATCAGCACAATTAAGCCTTTACTATTGAACCGAAACAGTAACGCCCTACATCGTCGACACGTGTCCCACTTTTGGTATACAATAACCAACCATTTCATAAATTTGGCAGTTCAATATAGTAAATAGGAGATTTTTAATTATTTCTTATGTTATACATTTTTTATCATAAATATTTCATAATGTCATACAATATTGTATATATATAACATTTTTTTATTATTTAATATTATATAACTTTATATACATTTTTGTTCATTAATTGTAATATCCCACATCACCTGTGTACTAGCAAGGTCTTGGGTTAATAAGTGCAAAGATATGTGTTCTTTATACTAAGGTCTTTTGAAAAACCTCATACTTCTGTGATGAGATGGTTAAAGTGGGATAGTGTTGATATGGCGGGCCTGACAACTGTCTTATTGGTACCAGAGCCACTCCGGCCGTATTAGAGATGTAAGTCCTGAGGACAGGACTGCTGTGATTTAGGTGGATTATAATGTCCCACATCGCATGTGTACTGGAGAGGTCTTGGGCTAATAAGTGCGGCGATGTGTGTTATTTGTACCGAAGCCTTTTGAAAAATCTCATATCTCCATGATAAGGTGGTTAAAGTGAAGACAATATCGGTACAACGAGCTCCTCAACTGCCTTGTAATGTAATACCCCAAAAATTTGTACAAGATTTGATAAATAAAATTAAACTGATTCAAAAAAATTTATAATATTTCTGAGTATAAATTACGTACATAAAATAAAATAGGTAAAATGAAATTAATTGAGACATTATATAGAAATTATGGTGCAACTTTAAAGGACCCAAAAATGAATAATAAAAAGAAATATAAATATGTGTTAAATATATATAGATATATATAGAAAAAAATTATAGAAATGAATACATACAAGTATTTGATGCACATACAAATTTATGAAATTCAATATAAGTATTTAATAGTTGATACCATATATGTAATTGGTATATTTATATACATGTAATATATTTGTATATCAGTAGTCATATATATTTAGTATGCATGTAAGTATTTGATAATTAATACCATTAAAATATTCATATACATATGGGTGGTCATATATAAATATATATATCATGTATATATATATATATATATATATATATATATATATATATATATATATATATATATATATATATAGAGAGAGAGAGAGAGAGAGAGAGAGAGAGAGAGTGTGAATAGGTGCATTATGTATCTTTATATATCAATTAAACAAAAAAGGGGGGAATTTGTGATTTGCAAATTTGGCGAGTTCGCAAAATCACGAATTCGCAAAATTCGCATTGCACCAAAGCCGAATAAAAAAATTCGCACATTTGCGAAGTCGGTGAATTCATTGAAATCGTGCAACCAACGAAAAATCATGGGCCATTGAAAAATAAAAAAAAATTACAAAAAAAATTGAAGGATATACACCAAAAATACACAAAAACCCTAAAATGCATTATGACTTTAGGGAGCTGCCAAAACCAATAAAAATAAAATAAAATTTCTATTCAAAAATACCCAAAAATTGCGAATCTACCCCCGAAAGACCCTATACAAACCTCTTTCCCCCTCTCATTTCACTCATCCTAAAGCAAGAGCTAATAAGACATCTCTTACTCTCTCTGTCTCTCTCTTTGCACCTAGTATTTTTTTTTTCTTGAGTTATTCTAAACAATTAATAGAGTAGTAGCAACGAAGTGTTGTACAAGTTTAGTACAAGCAAGGGGAAAGTTCAAAGAAAGGTTCAGAAGGAGTTCAGAAGAAAGATATTCTAAGGTAAAATGATTCTCGCTTTTTACTTTATTATTTTGATTCAAATAAAGCTTGTTTGGGTGTTTCACTTTGATCTTGTATCCATGTCATATACAATATGCATGATTAGGTTTACAATGCATGATCTATGATGCATAGTTACTATACTTGTATGTTTAAATACTTTAAAAATATTTAAATGATATGTTTTTACATTTAATATACGATTAAATAAAGATATTAACCATGTACTAATATGGAGGCGGATGTTCCTCATGAGCATTCCAATCAAGAGTTAAGAGGTGATAAAAGGCTCGAAGTTGATCCTACCTTAACTCTGTGGGTCTAAGTTAAGTATAGTATCTCTTTCCCTAAGGTTTGGAATGCTGGGGATATCCTTTCGGTCTTTAATAACAACCAAAATAATTTACTACTTAAATCATTTAATTTTTGAAAAGTGATTGCTATGCATGTTTTATTTTATCAAAATAATAATTTAAATACTTAGGATGATCCACTAAGCTTTTTAGCTCACCTTTTTTTTAAAATTTCAGAAAATTAAATGTCAAGGATATCTAGGAGTTGTTTAAGTTATTTTCTTTGAAATTTTTATTTAATTGTAGAGCAGTTGGCCCAAATCATTTTATCTCACTATAATAAAGATTGAATTACTACCTTTGAATTTTTTTAATAAATAAATGAAAAAGGATTTATTTTATAGTATGGTGTTATCAACTTTCATGAATTATATTGTACATAGACTAATGTACATAGAGAATCTTTTGGATTTGAGACTTAGAAAGAAAAAAGGATAACGTTGCACGAGCTCACCTCCCAGGCGGCCAAAAAATATTGAAGAAAAATACCGTTTGATGACATAGGCCCGGGTATGGGAGGTGGGGTGTTACATTGTAACACCCCAACCCCCACGTTCTTTAATTTGAGAGTTGGACATAACCACCATTCCTTTTGACGGTGGACTTAACCAATTGGCGGGTCGGGCCGGTATTACATTACAAGCAACGCACACTTGACTTTCTATTTCAATCATTTCATGCCTTGATCGTATTTAACCATACATAACTTTAAATTAAGAAGTTAATAAGGCAATAATATAAGAAATAACTAAAATTCATAAACTCAATTAATTAAATAAAATTGAGTACATAATTTAAAAAAATATTACAGCGAAAGTCTTAAAACTTAGGCAACATGCCCTTACATAAAAATTAGAAACTTTTTAAATAAGAAGAACCTAACTAATATTTATAGTCTTCATGTACTTTAATTCCCTGAAAAATAAAATGAAGGGTGAGCACACAGCCCAGTGGATCTTTCTAACATTTAAATCATTATTTCAATTCAAACAAACCAAGCATGTCAAAAACTTTTGTACATTAGGCGATTCAAACAATTT
>JAJIYU010011991.1:0-14867 GCA_030144865.1 Tinospora cordifolia | reverse complement strand
AATAAAATGCTTATTTTATTATTATAAATGTGTTATTTGACATAATTGTAAATTGTATTGGTAATTAACATAAAATTTTATAAGGTTTATGCATGAAAAAAATAATGATTTGATAACAATTGCACCTTAACTCACAATAGTGGAAAGGGAGGAAGAAGTTTATTAATTGAAATGTTATTATTACTAGAGCAATCATGAGACAACATTGTTGTGTTGTCAAAAGGGTTTAAACAATTGGATGAAATTGAGCGTTGTAAAAGTGATTTGGAAACCTTTTCAAGTTGGCGGCCATAATATTCTCCTTGAGTTGTTTAATTGAGTGCAAGTTGGGCCCTTATTATAAGTTAAAGTTTACTTTTTCATTCCACAAGCTCAAGGCCTATAATTTCTCACCTATGGCTTTACATTCACCATTGACTTAGAATGCTTTGAGACCTTTCTGATGGCCCAACATTCAATATTAAGCACCCGTTCATTCCTTTTGTTTCATTCAACTAGTTAACAAGTATTTGCACCATTATATGACACTTGTCAATGAGATGTGGCATACAATTCATACGTGGCACCATCTGGATGTGTCACATTTCATATTTTTTTAGTATGCTCTAATTTTGTTCATTTAAGTCTATTTTTGCTTAATTTTCAATCCTATGATCTTCCATGGGTTGTATTCGATGAGCAAAAAATATTTTATCTATGGTGATGAAATTATCATCTACCCTTGGGATGTGAAATTTCACTGGTTAGTTTTACCAACTTATTTCACTAGCTTATATCTCTTGAAACTTTTAAATGTAATATTTAGGTGCTTTTGAGCATTATTTCCTTATTTTCCCTTTTCAAACATTTTATGAGGGTTTTTTCTATTTTGTTAATTTAATAATTTTATTTAATAAGTTTAGATTTTGCACATTAGCACTTAGAGAGGAGATTTATAATTTTAGGATTTAACTCACAAGCATAGGAATAATATTAATAATAAATGTTTCAAATAAATTCAGGCTTGCAATTATGTGAAATTGA
The DNA here is from genome assembly GCA_030144865.1 of Tinospora cordifolia. Taxonomy (NCBI): domain Eukaryota; kingdom Viridiplantae; phylum Streptophyta; class Magnoliopsida; order Ranunculales; family Menispermaceae; genus Tinospora; species Tinospora cordifolia. Next base: position 13,844 of record JAJIYU010011991.1, on the reverse strand, counting down.
GTTTTTAGGCTTTCTTATATTTGATTTCTATGTATATTTTGATTACATAGTATTTTGCTTAATTCCTTAGTGGTTAATTAAGTTTATTTTACTAATATTAATTTTTGCAATAATGTTGATGAAGTTAATTTAGTTTGTTTTTAGTAGTATTAATTTTCTTACTAGAAGTTTTTACCTTTGCAATCAAACTAGCTTAACAAAACTCTCAGAGGATACAATAAGATCTTTTTCGATTACGAGTAAGTTAATTAGGCTGTACGCTTGCAACTTTTATGATAATATATCCAAAGAGGATTTTGTTTTCTTGCTTTACTAATAGGAATGGGTTTTCCATTTTAAATTATGCATAATATATCCAAACAGGATTTTGTTTTCTTGCTTTAGTAATATCAATGGTTTTTCCATTTAAATTATGCTCCAAATCATATGAAGATTACAGATCACACTAAGATTATAATATTGTCTGAAAATATTGGTGCATTAACTAACTATATTCAAATCTATTGTGGATTCTTACCCAAAAAAAAGTGAATTTAGCACCTCCAAAGAATTCACTACTAATTTAATGATATAATTTTTTTATTATTATTGAAGCCCTTTGACATGTATCATATTCTAAGTACACCACGGCATGAAAATTTCATAGTATTTAAAAACAGAATATTGCAAATATTAACTTAAAAAAATATAGTATTTAAACACAAAATAACATTTATATGCATTAAACACATTCTTAACTTGTTTGTAATTATTTATAACTATAAATACTGTAGATTCATTTTACAAATTAAGTTGTTATTTCTTTTTTCCTTTAAATCCATCTCTATATAATGAGAGGAGTAGAAAACAAACTTATGGTAATAAAATCAAAAGCAAGGAGAGACAGAAAAGTAGATAACAATGGTTTTGCTTAGAAGTTCTGTTGAGACAATTGCACTTGCTCTTCTTTTGTTTGTATCTGTGCCTTTAACATCTGCTGCTGCTGGACCTTTTCCTGAACATCATGTGCAAGTCATCAACAACATTCCGAGCGTTACATTGAACCTGCATTGTAAATCAAAGGATGATGACCTTGGCCAGCATGCTTTGAACTTTCAACAAGATTTCAGTTGGAGTTTTAAGGACAACTTCTTCAGAACAACACTCTTTTGGTGCTCTATGTCTTGGACTAGCCCTGATGGACATGGATTTGGAAAAAGTTTTAATGTTTATGAGACTTCATCACCAAATTGTAGTGACTGCAAGTGGAGTGCTCAAAAAGATGGGGTTTATTTATTTGATGATGACATAAAACAATTTGTATTTCAATTTTCTTGGGACGATATGTAAACAAAGTTGGCGTAGATTTATTATTTCTATCTCCATTTGACAAAAGACTATTTTGCACAGTTGAAAAGATGTTGTATATCTTTTCAATGACATAATGAATAAGGAGCAATTTTGTTATTTTGGTAAATAAATGAAGTAGTGTTTTAAATTTTTCAGTTGTAGTATGAAAGAACAATATTCTAGTGGTGTATTCTTCATTAATTAACTTTTATATGAAAGTCTAAGAATATACATCATTAGATGAAACCCTAAATTTCCCCCTTTTTCTTCCCTTTTTTTTTTAATGGATGTTGTGATGATATGTTTATGACAATCTTAATTTTCTCTTAAGCCTCTTTGTTGAAATTTGGAGAAACTTTTATTGTTCAACTATTGTTTAGATATGTGCACTCAACCATATCTAACTGGTTTGTTTGTTTTTTTTTTTTTTAAAAGGAGGCTGTCAATAGTTTTTTATGCCTTGAACCTCGCTTTTGGTTGAAGGCTTTTAGAATTTTGAAAGTTTTAATTTTTAATTTAGATTTTGATTAACTTTTGATTTAATTCATGTTTATTAATTTAGAAGTGTCTATTTGATTAATTTTTTGTTTTGAATTTTGAAATTTTCATTTAAGATTTTCTATTTCCTAATAATTTTGATGAGTTGATTTATTGAAATAGATCACTGACTATTTTTTATTATATCTCATTTTTTGGAAAATTATTAAGTTTATTTATTTTTTGTTTGCAGTTAATTAAATTATAAGATATTTATTGGGTTGTTTAATAATTATGTAAGATAATGTTTATTTCTACCAAAATCATAACTTTTAGTTAGACTAATTCATGGTGTTTTTAATCTTAACAAATGTGTAGAATGTTTACTTTGAATTAATTAAAATTTTAACTTTGTTCAAATCAAAATTATTTAATTTAAATAATTTATTGATTGAATTTGATTTCTTTAATGTAGTAAATGCTTGAATTTTGCTATCGTAAAATAATTAGAATTTTATATGTGTTTATTAGTGTTGATACGTCTATTGGAATAGAATGATTAATTTGTCCTTATCAATGTGTTAATTAATATGGCTTGTAGTAACCCATATTTTCTAGCACTGTGTCAATTCGATGTGTACAATCCTACATGTTTTTCTGAAATTTTAATGAGTATGAATGAATTTTCTCATTTTTTTCCATTGTCATCCATTTAAGTGAGGGAATTGCAATTTATTAAGAAAAGTTTCCAACAAATTGGAGAGAATTATGAAAAAATAAGAAAAATTATATTTGAGTGATAAGAATTATATAGAAATGCAATTGAGCATAAATGTTGACTTTCACATCAAATTTATTAAATTCTCAATTATTTTGCACTTAATTGGAAAAAATTATCACAAAAATTTCCAATAATTAATGAAAATAGGAAAATTAATTTTAATTATTTGAGATGATGTCCTAGTATATAAGTGACACTTTTGTGATCAAATAATGCTCAACTGAAACACGCAAAAAAAAAAAATAAAATAAAATAAAAAATAAAAAATCAGAAAGAGATAGATATATATTTATTGCCAAAAACCCAGAAATAGAGAGAAAAAAAAATGAAAAAATAAAAAATTCTGGGTTGGAGGAGTTGGGTTTTTGTGTGAAATTGGTTGGGTTTCAGCGCCCAGAATTGGTCACTTGGCAAGTCAAGAGATGCCACCTTGCCAATTCACTCGGACACCTTGCCAATTCACCAAACACACCAACAAGCACAGAAAATTACCCAAATCTCTTTAATAATAATAATAATAATAAACCCATGTGCAGCCACCCATTTTGTATTTATTTATTTATTTTCTTCTCTCTTCCTTGTATGGCCATACTACAGTGGCAGAAATGACAAGCCATGATTGAGTTTTCATTGTGTATTTGAGGGTCATAGAGTGAGCATTATTGAGTGCCATAAGAGAGAAAAGTGAAGAAGAGAAGATACACCACATAGCTCACATGCAAGTCCATTAGAGGAGATGGGGCTTTAATGGTGATAGAGGATTCCTTGGCTTTTGCAAGAAATATATGTGAGGGAAACGTCCCTCCTTAAAATTCCTATGCATCCACTTAGTTTATGCTTGTCTACATTATAAAGCTTTGATGATAAAATGTCTGTTTTGGCGAAGCTTGGTAGACCGTTCAGCTATAAGGAGCTTGAAGATAGTGTTTTCACGGTGAAGAGGTGTTGAGAAGAGAAGGGTTTGAAGCAAGAAGAAGGGTGAAGTATTGTTCAAGAGGGACACATTAAGAAGCTAAGCGAAGGTATAATCTCTTGTTAATTTTAGAAAATGATTAATCATTGAATGCTATGCTTTATGTGCTCTTGAGTGTGGGTATGCCAATAATATACCATAGAAATTCTCGTGAAAATGGTGAAAAAATTTTGGCTGAAATTTTTGAAAAATGTAAAATTTGGGTTGGTTTAAAACATTTGATTTTAATTAGGTGTTTAAAATTGTTAGGATTTGAGGTGTACTGTGTTGGATAATTGAAAAATGGTGTTGTTCACGATGAGAGATGAAGTAATTGGGGGCATTGGTATACTTGTGTAATGACCCGTATTTTCGAGCACCGAGTCAATGGATTCAATGCATAGATTCCTATTTATTTTCTCATATTTTAATAGAAATACATGAATTTTCTTACTTTCTTTTTTCAATTTTACTCATTTAATTGAAAGTATTGAAGAGAAAAAGAATATTCTGAATAAATAAATAAATAGAAAAAACTTATTTTTGATTGTTATAACATTATAGAATTGCAATGGGCTCAAAAGTGGACATAAATGCTCAATTTGCTAATTGTTCAATTATTTTACAATTAATTGGATAAAATTTTTTAAAAAATTCAAGAAAATTTGGAAGGATTCAAAATAAATAGTTTGAATGAAATTTAAGCATGGGGATGGCAAATTGATGATCTAAATGTCCAAAATCAATTAACGAAAAAGTTAATTAAATTAAATATAGAATAAATGATATAGGCCAAAAATTTGTATGTGTGTACAAAAATAAATAAATAAATAAATAAATGTGTATACCCCATGGTTGAATTATTCGTAATTGAATTATGTGACATGACCATCAACTTAATTAATTAAATGAAAGTTAAACAAGAGATAATGGGAATGGAGCATGAATCGTAGGTAGATTTGTTTCACATGGATTGCCACCATGGCAAAGTGGTAGGGTGACAAATGGTAAGAGTGTGTCATGTCACATAAACACAACTCTCCCATTTTGCCTCTTAAAACAAAACCAGTTCTAAAATCTTGGGTAGATTTAGTTCACATGGATTGTGTAACACCCCGCCTCCTTCTTGTGACCCAAGTCTGATTTGTTCTAGTTCGGAGGGCACAATTACTGCACTGCCCTCAAGTATTTTAATGATAGGCGGGCCACCTGAGAGACGAATGTTGTCACATAATGTCTTTCTTTCATTTTTTTCCCATTGTAGCTCCAAATCTGTGAGATAATTTCTCATGCAAATTTCATAAGACATACTTGGAAATCATTTGGTAAAATTAAATCAGTGTCATTCATTAATTAAAAAAATTCAAAAGGTACATAGCCTTTGTGTTTATTACAGCGGAAATAATCTCAAATAACAAAATTTGGGCAAACATATCATACAATTAAATAAAAACTCACAAATAATTTAAGTGTCTCCCATAAAGCCTTGATATATTAATTTCCTAAAAGATTAAAAAGGAAGGGTGAGCTTACGAGCCCAGTGGATCGTTTTAAATATTTAACTTATTATTTCAAAACAAATAGGGAACCTACTAATTTTTAAATCTTGTGCACATGAATTAGTAATTTAGACTTTTGAGACTTTCCAATTCGTCTTGGGTAACTTTCGAGTGCATTATTTAGGAAAATTGTCGTGTTATTGCGGCAATTTCACTCGGTCACCACGAGAATCGGTCGAAAAATGTTTCTATTTCATTTCTTTGGATCACATTCTTTAGAAAGTTGTTGCACTACCACAATAACCCAATCACATTGCTGTGGTATTGCGATTTCGTGACCTTTTTTTTCTCGTTTCCTCTTCTTTCTTCCTCAAAATATTAATGCACTATCAAAGTAGTCATGTCGTGAATTGTATCATATATATATATATATATAATTTTTTTGTTTATTCTTTCCATTTTGTCTACTCTCTCACAAGTTGAAACATACATAATTTGCACTAAAAATTCCATAAAATCCTCATGGTTAATTATTTTTAAAATTATTGAACCTTTATATAATTTTTTAGGGGTATTACAACCTACCCCCCTTGAAAAAAATTTCATCCTCGAAATTTTCACTAATTCATGTGGCATCATTTAGTCAAGTACTTTTGACGAAGAGGTCTAGGTACTTAGTGTTCATTTCACTTTTTAGCTCCCAAGTGGCCTCTTCTACTTTGTGATGTTTTCCGATAACTTTGACTTAGGGTATGTTCTTCATTCTCAGGCTTTGTACCTTGCGGTCTAGGATCCTAACAACTGCTTTTTCACATGTGGTATTGTATTGGGTGTCCACGTCTTCCTAATGGATTATGTGAGAAGGATTGGGTTTCTATTTTCTCAGCATCAACACATGGAATACGTTGTGTACTGAGGACATTCAGTTTGGCATGTTTAACTTGTAAGTGCATTCTCTAATTCTTTTAAGTATCTCAAACAGACCGATGAATCTAGGCAATAGCTTTCCTTTATATCCAAACCGCTTGATTCCTTTTTGTGGGCTAATTCTTAGGAACACCTTATCGCATACATAAAACTTTAGCAGTCTTCTTCTTTTGTCGGCATAAGTCTTTTATCTACTCTGGGCTTTGGCCAATCTCTTCTGTAACTGTTTTACTTGACTATTCATCTTTTCCAATAGGTTTGGCACAATAAGCCTTTGATCCTCAAGTTCAGCCCAACAGGTTGGTGATCTGCAGGGCCTCCCATAGAGGGTTTCATATGGAGCCATACTTATACTTGCTTGATAAACTGTTGTTACATGAAACTCCACTAAGTGTAGGTACTTGCTCCACTTTCCCTTGAAGTGAAGGGCACAAGACCTCAACATGTCCTCTAGTGTCTGAATGACCCTCTCAGACTGACCATCAATTTCAAGATGGAAAGCGATGCTCATGGCGAGTCTACTGCCCAACTCCTTCTGTAGACTCTGCCATAACTATAATGTGAATCGAGAGTCTTTGTCAGATACTATCATCTTAGGCACACCATGAAGTCTTACTATCTTCTTTACATAAAGTTCTCCCAACTTACTGACTTGGTATGTGGATCTAATGGGCAGGAAATGAACCACTTTAGTTAGATGATCCACAAGCACCCATACAATATCTTTTCCTTCTTGGTTCTGGGGTAATCTACTAACAAAGTCCACAAAAATCTTATCCCACTCCATTCAAGGATTGGGAGTGGTTGTAAAATTCTTGAGGGCTTTTGGTGTTTTGCCTTCACCTATTGACAAGTTAGGCACTTGGACATATATTTAGCTACATCTCTTTTCATTCCTCGCCACCAGTGGGTCTTACGAAGCTTTTGATACATCTTGCCACCGCCTGGATGCATCGTGTATTTCATCTAATGGGCTTCATCTAGTATGGATTGTTTAATTTGTACATTCAGAGCCACACAAATTCTATCTCTAAGCCTTAGGGTGTTTTCATCATCTAACCTAAAGTCAGTATGCTTACCTTGTTCTACCCCTTTTTAATCAGCCTTGTGAGCCACTTATCTTACCTTTTTTCATCTTTAATTTGATGTAGATAATCTGGTTGGCAATTCATGCTGTAAAGATAAGCCTAATTCTCATCTTGGTTTACACTAGATTGAACTCTTAAATTAATTGGTACATCTGACCGTATTCCTCATCCTATTTGTTGAACTTCCTACTCAATGCATTAGCCACCACATTGACCTTCCCAAGTTGGCAGTGTAGTTGAAAATCATAGTCCTTAAGAAACTTCATCAATCTCTACTACCTGAGGTTCAATTCCTTTTGTGTATAGATATATTTCAAACTCTTATGATCTAAGAATAGGTCGAACTTCTCACTGTAAAGATAGTTTCTCCAAATCTTTAAAGAAAATATGATGGCGGCTAGCTCCAAGTCATGTGTCAAGTAGTTTTGTTCATGGATCTTAAGTTGTTTTGAGGTGTATGTAACAACCTTTCCGTCTTATATCAAAACTACACCTAATCGGTTTTGCAAAGTATATGTATGTTGAACATATTCAACACCATGGATAGGAGTAACTAAGATGGGGGGCCAAAGTCAATCTCCTTTTTAGTTCTTGGAATGATTGTTCACACTTCTCATCCCAATTGAACTTGGTCCCCTTTCTGGTTAGTTTGGTCATGGGTTCGGCTAACTTTGAGAAGTCTCGAATAAATCTTTGGTAATATCCAGCTCTAAGAAACTTCTAATCTCTATAATTGTCTTTGGTTGCTTCTGGTCTATGACAGCTTCCACCTTCTCGGGGTTTACAAAGATGTCCTTTGCGGATACTACATGGCCAAGGAACTTGACTATCTTCATTGAGAATTTGCACTTGCTAAACATGGCGCATAACTGGTTTCTTTTAAGGGTTTCCAACACAATCTTCAAGTGTTCTAAATGTTCAGCTTCTGACTTAGAGTAAATCAAGATGTCATCAATGAATACCACTACAAACTGGTGAAGGTATTGTTGAAACACTCAGTTCATTAGATCCATGAAGGCTGTTGGTGCATTGGTCAATCTAAGTGGCATCATCGTGAACTCAAAGTGTCTATACCCTATTTTGAAAGTCATTTTGTGTATATCTGACTCTCAAATTCTCAGTTGGTGGTATCTTGACCTACGATTAATCTTAGAGAAATGGGTGGCTCTTCACAATCGCTTGATTCAATTTCAGATAGTCAATATATAATCTCATAGATCTATCTTTCTTCTTCACAAATAACACTAGAGCTCTCCCATGGAAATTCACTTAGTTTTATGAATCCCTTCTCTTGGAGCTCGTCTAGTTGAGTTTTGAACTTGATCAACTCCACTGGTAGCATTCTTTAAGGAGGTATGGCTATGGGGTTTGCTCTAAGGTGAAGTCCAATCTTGATCTCTACTTCTCTAGATGGTGGTAGTTTCGGTAAGTTATCTGGGAACACATCTTCATATTCCCTAACCACTTCTAAGTCCTGAATCCCTCGTTTTCTTTAGAGTCCTCTTCTAAGAGTTTCTCAAACTCATCTTTCTGCCTTAAGCAATTCACCATCGATGTATAGGTTTCCCCCGAAGGTAATGTTATCGTTACCTGCCTCTTGGAACAATCTATTTGTGCCTAATACTGGTTTAACCAATCCATCCCCAAAATTACATCATATCTATGAAATCGAAGTACACAGAGGTTGATTGAGATCATTTTATCTCCAAACTTAAGGTTACAACTACACATTCTTTTCAAGGTGATGACAGTTCCTATTGTGGATACATTTGAAGTTATAAACAATGTTTGTATTACTAGTTGCAACCTATCTGCTAGTTTTTCAACAATAAAGGATTTCGTAGCACCCGAATCAAACAACAGCTTCACAGTAACATTAAACAACAGGAATGCGCCTTCTATAACAAGGACTTGTTCCTCTTGAAAATCGGCCACAACAAACACTCTAGCCTGTTTTTGCCCACAAACTTGGTTCTGGTTTTGTCCCTGGTTGTTATTTGTTGGAGTTGTTGCAGTTGAGGACATCCATTCTACCCTTCTCCCTAATTGTGTTATTGCTGTTGGATGGAAAAACAAAACTTCGCCACATGTGCTAGCTGGTTGCAATGATAACACAACCCATGTTGCTTGGCCAGTTCCCTCTACTCCTCTTTAGTCTGATTGGATTAGTTATGTGTATGGGGTGCCTCATTTCTACCGTTCTTTTGATGGCTGTTTTGCTTTTTTCTGAGCTCCTTGGTTGTCTTTGTCATTTCTCGGCCTCTTGTTTCTATGCTTCAACTTTTATTCAAATTTGAGTTCTTACTCCAATGCCAATGCCTTCTCTACAACTTCCTTAAACATCTTTAGGCCCATTGGTATTATCACTTTTAGAATCTTGATTTTGAGACCCTCCACAAACCTGTTTGCCTTCATCTTTTCTTCCCTAATTAGTTCAAGGGAAACCTTAGCCAATTCAATAAACTTGGTCTCATATTCCACCACAGTCATATCTCTCTGAGTTAACCTAACAAATTTTGAATGCATTTTCCTTAGGGTAACCTTAGGAAAGAATTTCTCATAGAACACCATTTTGAACTCTTCCTAGTCCATTTGCCTAATGTTAGTATTTGGATTCGCCTTTAGCATCCTCCACCAACTCCTAGTTGGTCCCTTGAATTGATGGGTAGCCAATGCCATTCTACGAGGACTTGTTGCCCCCAATACGTTCAAGTGTTCATCTAGCTCCTAGTATCAGTAGTCCACCATCATGGAGTCAGACATGCCATCAAAGTGAGATAGGCAGAGTTTCTGCAACCCATCAACATGTCCCTTTGTTCCTTATCCTCAACGTGATCTTGTGCCCTTAGATGAACTGGAACCTTGAGTATGAGCATCAGCTGCTGCAGTAGAATCTGCTCCTGTATCTGCGGTTGTAGCACCACCTGTGATATCATCTGAGGCAATATCCTCATAATCTGTTGCATAACCCTTTCGGTGATATCTGTCATCGCCTTGGGAGTCATCGCAACCCAAATTTGAGCTTCAGTAGCACTAGTTTGTGCTCTTTGTTCTCGTGGTTTAGTCTCGTTTGATGTGGTAGACCTAGTAGCATATCTATTTGATCTGGCCATTATCGACAAGTCAAAATTGTCTTAGTATTCGTTTCCTCAAGTTTTTGTTTTATTCGTGCTATTATGACTTTAGATTCATGTTTCTAAGTTTTTTTTTGACTTGTTCAATGGCCTATTAGTTTATTCTTCTAGGTTTTGTTTGAGGGTTTTAAGGTACTCTAATCTCGTTGGGTACAGGACTTGGTCTCAACATCAAAACACTTGTGATATTCCATCAAGCAGGCGGTGTCCACTCCTAATATTGCCACAATGGAGACCATGTAGAGGCAGGCCCTCAGTATGAGATGGATGGTTGTGAGGAGTGCATAGAAGTACAGATCGCATAGAGTACCATCTAGCAGCCACAGCCACAAACTCAAGTTGATTAGTGTGGTGGATCTCAGGGTTTCAAGTACTAAAGGAAGATGATGTACTTAGGGAGGCAGTCCTGCACTACACTGATTCAACTAGTTACCACAATCACACTCACCGCCAACCGAGTGTAGTTATAGCCATCAGTGGGACAACCACTGATTTAGAGTAAAGAGGCTAGGTATAGACTCCAAGGCCAAGGATAGACCCATCAAGTAGAGCCGAGGCACCAGATTATATGTTGCCAATGTCTCCAACTGGGCAACAGGAGATATGACTGCGCTGCTATTCTCAACTTCTAGTGTAATTATCACCATCACTCAAGAGAGAGCACAAGCTATAACTCAACCAAACTCCAATGTGATGAAGACATTGGTGGAAGGTAACATTTTTCTTTTTGATACATCTATCTATGTTCTAATTGATGTTGGTTCTACTTTATCGTTTATTTTTGGACATGTCGTAGATGGATTGGGCCTTAAACATTTTAGGGCATCTACTTTGCTTTTGTTGAGTACTATAGCTAGGGAATGCATTTCCCCCGACTTGATTAGTGGGGCTTGCATGTTGAGGTTAGGTGACTTTGAGACTATTGTAGACCTCTGAGTGCTAGAGTTCTTAGAGTCTGATGCTATACTCGGGATGGACCAACTAGCTTCTTACCATGCATATGTCAATTGTTTGCTAAGAGGGTAGTGTTTCATCTTCTTAGGCAGCTTCCTATTATTTTCTAGGGTAGTGTTTCTAATAAACTGAGGACCCAGGGTAGGATAGTGACACAATGTGAGATAGATATACTAGTTGGCTTGATTACCACTGGCAATAAACCTTCACAATAGAGTATTGATGAGATTCTTGTTATTTAAGATTTTGTCGGTGTGTTTCCTGAGGATTTGTCCAGCTTGCCTCCCAAGCAAAAAATCAAATTTATCATTGAGCTCATTCTAGGAACACAACCCATTTCAATCCCTCCTTATCAAATGACATAGACAGAGTTATAGGAATTGAAGGTCCGACTCGAAGAGTTGATGAGTAAGGGTTTCATTGACCCCAGTGTGTCACCTTGGGGTGCTCTTATGCTGCTGTTTGTGAAGAAGAAGGGGGGGAACCTCCATTTGTGTATCAACTAGCAGTAGTTGAACAAGGTGACTATTAAGAACAAGTATCATCTCCCGTGCATTGCCAATTTGTTTGATCAGCTCAAGGGTGCCACTATGTTTTTAAAGATTGACTTAAGGTTTGAGTACAATTAGTTGAGGATTAGGGAAGAAGATATACCAAAAACAACCTTTCAGACTAACTATGGGAATTATGAGTTCTTAATCATGCTATTTGGCATGAAAAATGCCCCAACAATACTCATGGACCTTATGTAGAAAGTGTTATGTTGCTATCTAGACACATTCTTCATCCTCTTAATTGATGACATTCTGATCTACTCGAGAACTAAGAGGAACATGCCAAGCAGTTGATGGTTACACTGTAGATTTTCAAAGATCATCGCTTATAAGTAAAGTTTGACAAGTGCGTGTTTTGGCTGACAGAGGTTTGATTTTTAGGCCATATGGTAGGAGCCGAGGGTATTTCTATTAACCTAGCTAAGATAAAGGTTGTTATTAACTAGCTGAGACCTACCACTATGACCGAGATCTGTGTCTTCTTGGGTTTGGCTGGCTATTATCATAGATTTGTGCAAAACTTGAGAATTGTTGCATTGATGACTAAGCTGAACCAAAAGGGCATGCCCTTTGTATTAATAGATGAGTACGAGAATACCTTTCTTGAGCTGAAGTTATGTTTGACATCTACACCAGTACTTGTTGTCGGAGCCGGGTCATGAGATGGTAATTTATATAGATGCATGTGGAATAAGCCTAGGGTGTGTATTGATGTAGGATGACATGGTAATTGCTTATGTTTCACAACAATTGAAGATACAAGAGAAGAAATACCCTGTTCATGACTTAGAACTGGCGGTAGTGGTATTTGCGCTCAAGATTTGGTGACACTATCTATACAATAAATGTTTCATGCTTTACTCTGATCACAAGACCTTAAGTATTTGTTTTCTCAGATGGATCTTAACATGAGGCAAAGGAGATTGATTGAGTAGCTTAAGGATTATGACTTCTCTACTGAGTGCCATCTCAGGAAAGCCAATGTGGTTGATGATGCGCTCAACAAAGTACGAGTCGAGATTGCATGTATGGCTAAACACATGTTTCAGAAGTGGAGGATGGTTGATTATGTGATAGTGATGAGTATCTATGAGACTTTGATTGAGACAAGAGTTAGTGCGAGAATGAGGGCCTAGCTGGTGTTGATTAGTGAGATCACAGAGGTGATTCCTTGTGATGTTAACTACATGATGTTCCGGGAGTGGGTAGACAACACTTCTCGTGTGGAGTGGTCGGTTGATTTGGAATGGTGCACTGAGGCTTACTGGACGATTGTGAGTACTTGATGACCCTCACTTGAGATACAGTGTGCTAGAAGACCTTCATTGCTTGACATATACTATTCATCTAGGCGTCAATAAGATGTACCAGGATACTCGACGTTCTCATTGGTGGCCATGGATGAAGTGAGACATAGCAGCTTTTGTACAAAGATGTAGTACATGCCAACAGGTTAAGGTTGGCCACCAAAAACCTGATGATTTATTACAACCCTTAGCTATTCACGAATGGATATGGGAACATATTACTATGGACTTTGTAGTAGGACTACCATGAACTCAGTGGAGACACGATGCTATATATTAGTGTCATTGTAGACATACTAACCAATCTCACTCATTTTCTCTCGATGTAGACGAGAGATTTAGTTGAGAGGTTGAGCTGACTATACATTCATGAGATCATGAGATTGCATGGGAACTTTTTCATTGTGTCTGATAGGGATGCCCAGTCCACGTCCTGCTTTTGGTAGAGCTTACATAGACAATTGGGGACTAGAATGAGCCTAAGTACAACTTTCCCTCCATAAACTGATGAGCAGTCCAAGAAAGTGATCTTAGTGCTTGAAGACATGTTGAGGGCATGTGTTGTAGATTTTGGTGGTAGTTGGGAGGGCCATTTGACTTTTTGTGACTTTGCATATGATAATAGCTACCAGACACATATTGGCATGACACTATTTGAGGCATTATATGGCCAGCCTTGCCATTCGCCAGCTTGTTGGACCGAGGTTAGTGACAAAGCAATTTTAGGTCCCAATTTTGCACAAGAACAAAATGAGAAGATTTAGCAAATCCATCAAAACATTAAGGTAGTTCAGGATAGACAGAAGAGTTATGTAGATAACCAGAGGAAGTCCTTGAGTTTG
>JAJIYU010011990.1:0-14929 GCA_030144865.1 Tinospora cordifolia | reverse complement strand
GTTATTTAATTAAGATCCACTGAGCTTTGTGCTCACCCCTTCCTTTTATTTTTCAGGAATTTGAAATCATGAAGATCATGGGATTTTGGATAGCTTTTTAGCAAGTTTTTAGTTTCTTAAAGTTTCTTTTTAATGTAAGGGAATGTTGCCTGATTTTGAAATAAGACTTCCGCTGAAAATTGATTTTAATTTTGAGTTTATGAATCTCTTTTGATAAACAATGTAATGGTTTATTCTTGAATTAGAAAGTTATGTGCTTTCTTTTATTAATAAAGAAGTTGAATTTTTCTTTACCTTTACAAGTACACAACTTCTATCACATTGTAATTAACTGAAGTCTTATTACTTTTCAATGAGCACACAACCGAAATAATTTAACTATAATTTAATAAGACTATTACAAGAAGAATAAAGAAAAACTTCAATCTTTATTTATTGAATAAAATAAATGGATACATGCTTGAAATTCGAATAATAAAAAGGGAGTACATAACTTAAAAATAAAGTTCAGTAGAAGGCTTAATAAATCAAAAGTAGGCAACATGCCCTTACGTTAGAAAATGATTCCAATCACCCATGGTCTTTATATTTAATTCCTTAAAAAATATTGAAGAGAAGGGTGAGCACATAGCTTAGCGATTCATTCATCAAACTAATAATTTACAAATTCAAATCAAAAGTACATCCAATTTTAATTATTTGCAAGCATTAAGTGTTTCAAACAATATCTTATTAGAGTTGTATATTTGACCAAAAGGGGTTTCAAACCTTTGATGTTTTTTATTAAAATACTCCTATTCTGGGATGGAATGACAAGTCATCTTGTCACATTCTATTGGAAATAAAGATCACATGTCCACATTCCAAGTATTTTAAAACACATCCACACTTAGTAATGTTATTCATATGCACTAAATATATACAAAGAACACTCATAGCATCACTTAAACTATTATGATGATACATGGTTCTTACCTTCACTTTCTCATTTTAAATTCAAATAACCATGATACTAAATCATAATAGTTGATATCAGAATTTAAATAATCAAGAAAACATGGAAAACATAAATGGCATGCTTCAAAACTCAAAAATAAGCCTAAGCATTGTTTATAGGCATGTTATGTTATCATGTATGAATTAAAAGATGAAAACATGTTAAACTAAAAATAAAACATGTTTCAAAGTAAAATATAAACATGCTGAAAGCTAAAAACAAATATGCATGAATATACGTAGGTCTTGAACATGCAAAGTAGGAGTTCAAGAAATTCCCTCCACCTTAGTAGTGGTTCTTTCCCAAAAATTTAGCAAAGTTCCCCAAAGTCTAATACATTCAAACACAAGCAAAAATCACTTCAAACCAAACTCTAAAACACTGAAATCAAAACTTTTCACACAAGAGAGAAAAGAGAAGTGAGAAGGGTGCCAAGAGGAGGCATGAACAAACAAAGAAGGATGTGTTAACTCTTTACTTTGGGATTAGAAGAATGTGAGCAACTATAGGGGGGTTTGTTTAGATATTCAAGAGCACCATGGGTATGGTTTGGACATCAAACACAATGAGGATGTTTTGCATTGATTTGGCCAGCTGAATCTCATGGTTTGGGCAAGTGAGCTCGTGGTTGGGCAAATGGGACCACTAAGGTTTCCAATCCAAGTGTAATCAAAATCTTTTAACCTTATTTATTTCATTTATGTGTGTGAACAAAAATAAAGGTTTAGAATACAATATAATTTCTCTTGGATGTCCTCTATCAATTGGATTTCATGGTTAAAGCATCTTTCTTATTTGGTTCCTTTGCTTGGTCGTTACACATGCATGCATGCATGGGAAACACTCCTATTTTTGCATCACATGTGAGTATGAGATAACTTTCTATTTTTTTTTGATTTTTTTCTTTGTTTGTTAGTCAAATCTAAGTGAAGGAATCTTTTTTATATCTCTTTAAATCAGTTATTCTCCACTTAACTTCTATTTTTGGGCTTGATGTATAATAGCTCACCTAGTGGCACGATGATCATTCTCAAACTTTCCTATGGGCCATTTTTTGTGTGTAGAGCATGGTGTACATGATAATTTTTTGGGTGTACATGAGATCATTTTTCATTGTTTCTAAACACTAGGAAATGTCTCATGGAGTTGGGTAGGGTGTGGGTTTACATCATCATGGTATTCCACCCATGTGCTTTGAACATGCTTTAGGGGTGTAAGCTTATGTCATGCTAACATCATCACTATTTATGGGTCCACAAAATTTAACAAAAATTAATATCATATTATTTATAAAGAATTATGGTCTTTATACTATAATTTTGGAATCACATGAAAAAATTAAGAATTTCAATATATGGTTTAGCGAAATTTGTTTTCATTTAATTTCCTTATTTAGAATCCACTGAGGGCATTATGAAATTAAAATTTAGATCTTGGCCAATTGTCCTAATTTTTGGACATGTTGTTTATTTTGTTAGTTCATGTCATCCCATTTCGTTTTGGGTTATTTTGATTCCCCAAAGTACCCTAAATGTCAATTCTTTTTAATTTAGACCCCTTGAAGAGCGTTTGGAAAATGAAAGCCCTAATCTTGACCAATTATTCTATTTTTTGGATATGTTGTCCAATTAGTTGGTTCATGTCACCTTACTTTGTTTCATTTTGTTTTGGCTCCCTAAGGGTCACCAAATGAGACTTTTGAAAACCTGCTAAATTTAGCCTAAAAATGAGCCCGGGTTCATTTTGCAGCCAATATCACTGAATTGATCTTGAATTTCATTTAATTAAATACAGAGTTTTTAGGGTATTACAACTTGCTGATAGGTTAAGCATTTAGAGACATACTTAGCTATGTCTTGTTTCATTCCTCACCACCAATAGATCTTTTTGAGGTTTTGATACATTTTATCTTTGCCAAAATGCATTATGTATTTAGTTTGATGGGGCTTCATTTAATATGATCTTTATGCTTTGTCCATCTTGAGCAACACAGATTCTATCTCCAAGGCTCAATGCACCTTCAGTGTCAATTCTAAAATCTGTATGTTTGTCTTGTTTAACTCCTTCAATTAGAGTCATGATCCATTTATCTTGCTTTTGTTCTTGTTTGATTTGATGCAAGAGATCTGGTTGGCAAGTCACGTTGTAAAGGTATACCTGCTTTTCATTTGATGCAACACCCAGGTTGAAATCCCCGATTAATTGGTACATTTGACCTTTTTCATCATCTTGTTTGTTAAATCTCCTACTCAAGGCATTGACCACTACATTAGCTTCTCCTGGATGATAATACAATTGGAAATCATAATCTTTAAGGAATTTCATCCATCTCTGTTGTTTAAGATTTAACTCTTTCTATGTGTAGATGTACTCAAACTCTTGCGATCTGGAAATAGATCAAATTTTTTACCATAAAGATAGTGCCTCCATATTTTTAAGGCAAAAATAATGGCTGCTAATTCTAGGTTATGTGTTGGATAATTTTGCTATGAACCTTTAGTTGTCATGAGGCATAGCAACAACTTTTCCTTCTTGCATTAACAATGCACCCAATTCGTCTTGTGAAGCATCAATGTACAGAACATATCCAACACCATAGGTAAGAGTGACTAAGATTGGGGCCAAAGTCAATATCCTCTTCATTCATGGAATGATTATTCACATTTATCATCCCAATTGAATTTAACTCCTTTTCAGGATAAGTTCATCATGGGTTCGACTAACTTTGAGAAATCTAGGATAAATCTCCTGTGGTATCCAACTAAGCCTAAGAAACTTCTAATTTCTGTCATAGTTTGAGGTTGCTTCTAGTTTGTAACAACTTCCACTTTATCGAGATCAACCGAGATGTCTTCTACTGAGACTACATGGCCAAGGAATTTGACCGTTTTCATCCAAAATTCATATTTATTGAACTTAGCATATAGTTTATTTTTGCTAAGGGTCTCCAGGACAATCTTTAAGTGCTTTACGTGTTCAGCTTCTGACTTGGAGTAAATTAAAATGTCATCTACGAACATGCGGTTTATCAGATCCATAAATGCAGCTAGTGCATTAGTTTAACTAAATGGCATCACTGTGAACTTGAAATGCTCATATCGAGTCCTAAAGTTGTTTTATGTGTATCTAACTCTCGGATTCTCAATTGATGATGACTTAACCTTAAATCAATCTTAGAGAAATAAGTGGCTCCCCTCAATTGATCCAATAGGTCATCTATTCTTGGCAATGGAACTTGTTCTCTATGGTTACTAGATTTAATTTTCGATAATCAACACATAACCTCATAGATCCATCTTTTTTTTCACAAATGATATTAGGACTCCCCATGGTGATTCACTACGTCGAATGAATCCCTTTTCGTTGAGCTCATCTAGCTGCATCTTGAGTTCAATCAATTCTACTAGCGCCATTCTATAGGGAGGAATAGTTATACAATTGTGCTTGGATATAGTTCAATCTTGAACTTTACCTCTCTATGTGGTGATAGTCCAGGTAAATCATCTGGGAATGTATCTGCATATTCCTATAATACAAGTATCTTTGAAATCTTCTTAGATTCTCTAGATCTAGTATCATACTCTAGCAATTGTTTGAAGTCCTCACTCTATTTTAGACAATGTAACATGGTTGTCATAGGACTCCAAGGAAATCTTTGCATATCCCCGTTGACTTTTATTAAGTCCTCGGATGGTAGAGTCAATGTGACTCTCCATCTTGGTCGATCGATTTGAGCCTATTGTTGAGTTAACCAGTCCATACCCAATATCACAACATACCCATGGAAAGGTAATAGCCTGAGATCAACAGTTATTAGTTCATCTTCAAATCTCAATTCACATGTACAAACTTTCTGAGTAAATACAGTATCTCCTATGGTAGTGGATACATACAATGGTTTTGGTGGTGTGGATGTTACTAGTTGTAATCACCTAACTAGTCCTTTTGAAGCAAATGACTTAGTGGCACCCAAATCAATCAAGATCTCAACAACAACATTAAACAATAGGAATGTACCTTCGACAGCTGGTACAGGGTCCACCAGTCCATATTCTATAGCAAACATTCAAGCTTGATTCTATCTACCCTATTGTTGTTGCTACTGCAGATGTTGGGGTTGTCTCTGTTGTCACTAGTGTTATCCACATCCACCTTGGTTTCTTCCCTAACCATTATTCTACCCTTGGATTTGTCTTTGTGGTCCTTGGTTCTAACAATCCTTGGCAAGATGTGCTTTCTGCCCATAGTTATAACAAGCTCATTCTCTCCAAGTCTGTTGCTTATCAACTCTGCCCTAGGTTCATTGCCCCTAAGGCTAATTTTTGTTCTACGTTTTCTGATTTCCTTGGAACTCTTTTCCATCATTTGGCCTCTTGCCCTTGTCTTTCAACTTTTGCTCGAAGTTGACCTCTAGCTCTGCCACTAGTGCTCTTTCCACTACTTCTCTGTAAGTTTTCAGTCCCATTGGATTGACTACTCTGTGAATTTCCATCTTCGGGCCTTTTACAATTTTACGAGCCTTCATTTTCTCATTCCTGACCAGTTCAGGTACAAACTTGGCAAATTCAGTGAAGTTGACCTCATACTCAGATACAGTCATGTCTTTGTAAGTCAATATGATAAAATTAGACTCCATCTGCGCTTATGTAACACTGAAAAGAATTTCTCGTAAAACAACTCATTGAATTCTTCCCAGTTCATCTGTCAAATGTCGGTAATTGGATCTGCTTTTAGCATGAGCCACCAAATCTTGGCTAGTCCCTTGAATTGATGTTTAACTAGCACAACACTAAGGGGTCCTATAGCCCCTAGCACATCCAGGTGCTCATCTAACTCCTAGTACCAATGATCTATAGCCATGCTATTAGATGTACCATCAAAATGCGAGGGTTTGAGTTTCTGTAACTATATCAGCATTTCCCTCTACACTTTATCATCAACATTTTCATGTGTTCTTTATTAGACTGGAACCTCTGGCATGGGCGCTGGCTGTTGTACAAGAATCTGGTCCTGTTGCTATACTTGTATCTTAGGTTGTGGTGTCATCTGTGGCTACACTTGTACTAGCATCTGTGGTAACACTTGTGGTAGTGCCCTCACCACCTGCTCGAACACCTATCGAGAGAATGCAGGCACCATTTCTAGTGATAATATCATTCCAACTGGAGTTGTTGCTACCACTGGTGCCCTTTGATCTCTTTCACCAGATTCGTCTATATTTTCAGCCCTTACTGCATTTCCTCGAGTCCTTGCCATTATCTACAACTCAAAAGCCATTTTAATATTTTATAAGTGAGAAAAATCTTCAAAGAAAATATTTTTGGGTAGACAACCCGCCTTTCCTTATCCTTAGGATATAAAATGTTTTTCTAGACTTGAGAAAATAGCGTCCTTTCTTTTTGTCACGTCTATTTCCTTAAGTTTTCATTTTATTTGTGCTATTGTGATGTTATATTTACGTCCCTAGGTTCTCGATTTGTTTAATGACCTATTAGTTTATTTTTTTAAATTTTGTCAAAGTCCTCTATTGTCGTTGGTATAAGATTTTTGGTCTCAAATTTTAAATTTTCATGGCATACATATTCTAAAAGCAAAAACAAGCGTACAATTAAAGCATTAACACACTTCATCACAACCAGCATGCTACCATAGAGAAATCCCAAGCTTCCACCTATGCCTTTGGGTTTGAGCATCCCATACTAGTCTTGCCCATTGTTCATAAATTTTCACTTAGGGGTTTCACTACACCTAAACAACTTTGCAAGTTTCTTGATGTCCAAAGCTTTACAAGCTCCACTACACTTCACTGTCCCATACTAGCCAATTACAGGAAAACCAGTTCGTCCAAAGCCACAGATCACTCACCATACATGGTCTGTCATTCTCCGAGTCCAAGGTTCGTCCATATCCCCGAATTTCTATGCGTTTCATACCACATAGAAACCAAATATTTAGGATCCTCCCAATCTTATGTCTTAACCAAACAATTGTTTCGTTTTCACACGTTATCAATCTCTAGCTTATGCCCTATAAGCTATTATTTATGATCCATTGTGCCACCCTTGCAACATTTAAGTCTATGCCTAAGGTTTCAGTTCCTAGCTGAACCAATAATACATGTCTAGTTCTAATACCACCTCTGGTATTCTAATACGTTCTTTGCCCTTAATCATCACATCCTAGTTTTCTCATAGAAAATAAGTATGTTCTTTGACTCTGATTACTTGTTTGAGCTGGTGGGACAACCTCCAATCAAGTGGTGAGACCGAAGTTTACTTAGCAACTGGCCTTCAAGAATGGGATAACCCATCTCCCTTTCAATGTTTAGTTTTACTCGGGACAAGGCCTACCCACTATCAGCTCAACTTGTAATCTTCGTATCCAAACAAAGTATTTGAAAACATATATCTCTTTTGAAAATAGTTTTTTCAAAATGATTTTCAAATTCAAAACATGATGTAGGGCATTGATTTAAAGTAAAAGTCTTACTTGGTGAGCTACTACCTACGCGCTAGACTACTTACGTGAGTTACCCCTATTTCTTCCCAGTATTTCTCCTAACTGAGCTCTCACTAAACTCTATGTGAGCGTCTCACTAGAATGGTGCCACTTTTGGCCTTAGTTTAGACATTTTAGTTACTAACTAAATTCTTTCCGAGTGAGCTACTGACTGAGCTCTGATACCAACTTTGTAACACACCGGCCCCCGAACCTTTTGCATACGCCATAGGCGATGTGTTTGTCTTATAGCTTGAGATGTAATTTCAATAGTGTGCAGTCACTCTTGCTTTCTATCTGAGAATTGTGATATTACTTTTTCTATACATCACCTATCACATATTTTAGTAGCACCAGACCATATCCCAAAATACAAAATAAAGTATAAATACACTTTCTTAGAAATAAAATAACAATAACCCTACGATCACATAATAACTAAAAAGACATTAATTTATAATCAGAGTTACAAACAACTTTGTGGACCCCATAGCCAAATTTGGATAAGACAACCACTGTCTGACCTAATGGTTGACATTTGACAAGATCAAATATGATGGATCACATGCTTTAAAATTGAAAATGGCTGATAGAGTTTATTTTCTAGCATCCTCATACTGTGAAGCATAGTACCACTGATGACTATTTTTATATTCATTTATCAGAAACTATGTCTTCAATAGTTATCTGAAAAAGAGTGAGTGGGGTGAGCTCAAGAGCTGAGTGGATCTTACACAAAAACATCTCAAGCATTATAATAGTCAAAATACAAGCATGCAAGCACTTATAAAGCATTAGGCATTTCAAAGATTTGGTTGTTTGAGTTGAGGTTAAGGCTAAAAGCTTTTCTTCCAAGGCATTCCAACTTAGGTTAGGAATATTCAATGTAACGCTTAAAGACCACTTACACACTCAAAACCCTATCTAGGGATTGGTATCTCACTCGATCATCAAACCAAGGAGTGAAGTCTCACTTAAACTTTTCATCCCCTTTCAGACAGACACTCGCCTAGGGCTAGGAATACCCATGGTGATGCTAAACTACTGCTACTGTATCAGCATCACTATGCCAATAATAAAACATTAGGCATTATGCCAAACACTTATAAAACATTAGGCATTTCAATGATTCGGTTGTTTGAGTTGAGGTTAAGACTAAAAGCTTTTCTTCCAAGGCATTCCAACTTAGGTTAAGGGTATTCAATGTAACGCTCAAAGACCACTTACACACTCGAAACCCTATCTAGGAATTGGTGTCTCACTCGATCATCAAACCGGGAAGTCAAGTCTCACTTAAACTTTTCATCCCCTTTCAAACAGACACTCGCCTAGGGCTATGAATACCCATGGTGGTTAGTTATCTATATTATCTCTGATTAATGATCACAAGTATATTCAATATAAATAAACAATGGATACAAATAGACAAGTTAACATGCTGGTAATTACATTAATCATTCTATTCATCACATGGCATGAATAGCATAGATTCTTAGTTGTAAAGTTACTTTCATACAAAACATGGCATGTTATAATTTCTCAACAATAGATAGACATTCATTCATAGGCATAGACCTTAACATGTTTCTAAAAAAACATATAACAATAAACATACATAATCATGTTCATATTTTGACCAAAATAATATAAGAGAATTTAGGTAGTGACTTGCACCTCAATAGTAGGCTCTTTTGAATTCCTTGCGTTTAGGTAGTGAACAATACATTATGAATAGTATCGTACTTGTGAATAGTAGTGTAATACCATGAAAACTCTATATTTAATTAAATAAAATTTAAGATCAATTTAGTGAAATTAGGTGCAAAATAAAACAAGGCTCATTTTAGGGCTAAATTTGACAGGTTTTCGAAAGTCTCACTTGGTGACTTTTAATAACCCAAAACAACTTGAAATGAAGTAAGGTGACATGAACCAACTAATGGGAAAACATATCCAAAAATTAGAACAATTGGTCGAGCTTAATGTTTTCATATGCCAAACGTCCTTCAGGGGTCCAAATTAGAAGGAATTGTTATTTAGGGTACTTCAGGAGGCTCAAAATGACCCAAAATGAAACAGAAGGACATGAACTAACAAAATGAATGACATATCCAAAAATCAGAACAATTCGCCAAGAATTGTATTTTCATTTGCAGAGTGGCCTCAATGGGTCTTAAATAAGGAAAGTTTTTTTTATAAATCAACTAAGGCAAAACTATACCTTAAAATGTGCACTAGGTTCATGTGATTCCAAAACTATAGGATATAAATCATATTTCCATGTAAATAAGGAGATATTAATTTTTATTTGATTTTTGAAAACCCATGAAGTCATAGCCACCCCTAACATGTGCAAGTCACATGGGTGGAACAACATAATCATGTGCACCCTACCCTACCCTAAGCTCCATGGGACATCTCCATTGTTTCAAACCATAAAGAATGATCCCATGTGCCATTTAAATGATCAAGTATGCCCACACCTATAGAAACCATGAAGAATGACTGTATGTGCCAAGATAAATGATCATGTGTACTAAGGTTACATATAAAATGTCTCATAAGTGTGTGTGCGGGCACACATGTGACAAATCCGAGAAAGAAGTTTAATGAAAGTGGTTGATTTAAAGGGATATAGAAAGATTTCTTTACTTGAAAAAAAATCAAGAAATAGAAACTTGCCTCATGCTCATATGTTGGACCAAAAAGGGAGAGAATCCAAGGGAAATAAGAAACATTCCAAATCTTTGTTTTTGTGTGCCCATAATAGAAACTTATTTGATTTTATGAATCACAACACATTAGAATGTTTCCCTACAAATAGAGGACATCCAAGAGAAACTATAATGTATTATAAACCTTTAATTGTATTCACATACATAAAAGAAACAAATTAGGTTAAAAGATTTTGCTCACACTTGAATTAGAAAGCCATAGTGGTTCCACATGCCAACCATGAGCACACTTGCCCTCTTTATGCAAACCATCCCCTTTATCTATAAAAACTTGCCCAAATTTTTGTGAGCTGCCCAATGCTTCCCTAGGACATCCCATATGTTCTCATGAACATCTATGTAAATCCCCCTTGCTCACTTTCATCTCATCCTGTAATACCCTAAATCCTCTATACTCAATTAAATGAAATTTATCATTTATTTAGTGAAATTTGGGTGCAAAATGAAATCGAGCTCATTTCGGGGCTAAATTTGGCAGGTTTTCAAAACTTTCATTTAGTACCCCTTAGGGACCCAAAACAACTTGAAATGAAGTAAGGTGATATGAACCAAATAAGGGGAACACATCACAAAAAATTGGAAAAATTGGTCAAGCTTAAGGTTTTCATTTGCCAAACGCCCTTCAGGGGGTCCAAATTAGAAAGAATCGTCATTTAGGGTACTTTGGGAGATCGAAATTACCTGAAACGAAACAAAATGACATGAACTAACAAAATGAATGATATATCCAAAAATCAGAATAATTGACCAAGATTTAGATTTTCATTTGCCTAGTGGTCTCAGTAAGCCTTAAATAAGGAAAGTTTTTGAGGGAAAATTATCTTGGGCCAAACCATACCTTAAAATGTGCATTAGGTTTATGTAATTTCAAAATTATAGGATATAAATCATATTTTCATGTTGTGAGTGTGTGTGTGTATATGTATGCTTGGTAGGAAAATAAAATAAATAATAAAATAATATTAAAAAGATAATATTGAAGGTGAGTTGGATGGATAATTGAAAAATAAATAAATAAATAACTAATAACAAGATAATCTAAGATGATGTGGATGGATAATGAAAGAAAATAAATTAATGAAAACTGGTTTAATAAAGTGACAAGAATAATAAAGGGATAATAAGGAGATAATAAAGGGATAATAGGAATAATAAGGAGATAATAAAGAGATAATAAGAATAATAAGGAGATAATAAGAGGATAATAAAGAGATAAAGAGATAATAGGAATTATAAGAAAATAATAAAGAGATAATGAGAGGATTATAGAGAGATAATGATGAGCCATTATTTTTGACTTCGTTGTCTAATGGGACCCACCATAATTTGGCTATAAATACCCCCTCCCATTCTCTCATTTTGCTCATCCTCACTTACTCAAATTTCTGTTCAAGAATCAAAGAAAAAAGGGGAAGAAAGGAAATCAAGAGAAAAAGGAAAAGGGAAAAAACGAAAAGAAGAAAGAAAAGAAAAAGAGAAAAAAAAAAGAAAAGAAAAGAAAAGAAAAAGAAAAAAAGAGGAAAAAGGAGTTGCTCATTTCCGATGATCTAAAATTTTGGGTAAATCACTTTTCCTTCTTTTCAATTCTGAATTATTATAGAAATTAAGAATTTCAGTTTTATAGTATAGTTTCGATAAATGTTTTAGTTTAATTCGCGATCCAAAATTAGGGCATATTTTTCATAGAAATGAAATTATACAATATATATATATATATATATATATATATATATATCATGATATTCAGATTTACGGGTAGAATACAGACATGTATATTATTTGTATCCTCATTGACCCAAAAAAATTATATGATAGTTGAAAGTCGACACATAAGGGGTATACCCATTAATAATGAAATTTTAGTTGGTGGGTACTAAAATATCCTGAATGGAACTCTGAACTTAATAACACTAAAATCAGGATTTTTGGATGTCAATGGATATGTTAAATTCGTGTTTATGCGATTTAAGTATCAATTCATAACGTAGTAAAAAAATGTATATAGAGTAAAAATAATGATAAATAATAGAAAAATGTTGTATAATATTGTACAACATTATGAAATACTTATTATGAAAATATATAACATATGAAATAATATTTATGTATTGAACCACAAAATTTATAAAAGTGGTTGGTTATTGTGTGCCAAAGGTGGGACAAATGTTGACAATACATATTTGTAGTATTTTGAGTCAATATTAAAGGATTAATTGACCTTGTTAATTACGTTGACCTTGTTGATTTAATTGGTCAGCGAGGGTTGGGTTTAGATAAAATTGAATATAGTTGACTAAGTCAATCCTTTGATTGACACAAGACCATAAAGTTAGAATTTGAGCTAATTTTTATATAGATATTAAGAAATTAGGTTGATCATGCAAGATCAAACATTAGCGGGATGCGATCGGTCACTAAAGGACCACCGGTGTGACACCCCAACCCCCGTATCATTAAGCATTGGACGCATCCACCATTTTTCTGACAGTGGACTAAACCAAACGGCGGGCCGGGCCGGTGTTACATTATAAGCGACGCATACTTGACTTTCTATTTCAGTGATTTCATGCCTTGATCGTATTTAACTGTACATAACTTAAAATTAAGAAATTAATAAGGCAATAGTATAAGAAATAACTAAAATTCATAAACTAAATTAATTAAATAAAATTGAGTACATAATTTAAAAGAAAATATTATAGCGGTAGTCTTAAAACTTGGGCAACATGCCCTTACATAAAAATTAGAAACTTTTTAAATAAAAAGAACCTAACTAATATTCATGATTTTCATGTAATTTAATTCCCTGAAAAAAATAAAAGGAAGGGTGAGCACATAGCCCAGTGGATCTTTCTAACATTTAAATCATTATTTCAATTCAAACAAACCAAGCATGTCAAAAACTTTTGTACATTAGGCAATTCAAACAATTTCTCGTTTTGGTTGACATTCAGACCGAAAGAGTTTAATGGTTGTGTTCCACATCGCGAGGAGAGAGAATCACTCTTGGAAACTCAAACCCCCTATCTATCTATCTATCAAGTGGGATCACTTTTTTTTGGATTCCCAGTTCAAAATCATCAATCAAATAAAAAGAAACCGGCAAGCCGGGTCGGGGGGTGGAACACACATGATGACGTCTATCCCCGCCCCTATCATCTCATCGGTACGTGGATTGAGTCATTATTTAATTTTTTCTTAGTGATAAAACACACAATATCGGATTAAACCATCGGCATAACATGTACATAACATGAAACATTAAATATTTGTTCATGGCAGAATGCATCAATATTCTTAATTCCTAAACATGCATAACATGTACATTCGTGACAAAAAAAATAAATCATGCATATAAAGACATAAATTCAATCGATCATCTTCAAAACATCATCACACATGCAAGATTTATTCAAATTTAAAATAAAGAAGTAAAGGTTAGAAGTCACTTCCACCTTAAATGCGTCCCTTCTGCACACCTCTAAAATTCGACAGAGTTCCGTCGCTTCAAGTCTTCCAAACACTCAAGAACTCTTAAGAACAGTAAAAAATACTCAAGAACACTCAAGAACACTCAAGAACAGTTCAAGATCACTCAAGAACTAAGGAGAATGCCAAGAAGAAGGCTAGAAGCACAAGATGACAACTCAACTCTTGTTGCTTGGGATGGTTTGAGTTTTGAGCATTGGGGGGTTTATATAGGCTTCAAAAGTGTATAGAATAGCAATTGTTTTGGTGGGAAACTTGGAAAAATTCAATTTTTCGTGCCCTCCAAGCATAGGAAAATAGTAGGTATTTTTTTTGGAATTTTTTGGAGTTTAGAAACCTTTTTTTTGGATTTTTAATCGGATTCTTGTTATTTAAATCGGAGCATAGGATATTAGCTGTTGGATGTTTGTCAGAATACGTTTCGCGATCAGATCGGGCGAATAAGATGTTGTCCATTAGATTTTCCTCGAGACACGCATTTGGATTGGATCGGCACCATCGGATCGTTCTCGGATCAAGCAACAGAATCAGATCTTCGATCTCAGCCGTCCGATCGTTCTCGAGCGCATCAACAGATCGCGAATTCATTTTTGTGGATGGATCTTCGGTCGTTGGATCAGACGGATTCGATCTCAGACATTGGATCATTCTCGATCGATGTGTACGTTCGCGATTGAGTTTTGCCGGGTGAGATCTCAGCCGTTGATCATCCTCGATCACAGAATCAGATCGCGATTGAGATTTTCAAATTTGTTCTGGACCGTTTATCATCCTCGATCAATGTATCATTTCGAGATCTTCTCGGTGCGCCTCGTTTTGAGCTGTTGGATCGCACAGATTGTCCTCGAGTTTCGTGTACAGTTCGATTTTGCGATGATCGTCTCGCGCCTGTGATCTGGACCGTTGGATTGGATAGATTAATTTTGGACCGTCCGATCCTGATGATTCGGTGCATCCGGGTGTGCGATGGGATCTTGATCTTGGCCGTTGGATCTTGGATCAAATGGATTATACGTTTTTGGCCGTTGGATCGTGTTTCTAATTACAAAAATCAGTTTCTAAGGTTTCTTTATTAAAAAATTGCTAATTATCAACCCAGTTTCACTTTCTAATTTGTGTAAACATTGATCCTTGCTCAAATCATGTTATTTTAAGGATTTACTATTATTTTTTCCTTTCTAATTTATTTAATATTGTATTTATTAGACAT
>JAJIYU010011989.1:0-14872 GCA_030144865.1 Tinospora cordifolia | reverse complement strand
TCAGAAAAAGACTGGAAAGTCAGGAGGATTTTGTATTGTTGTAGTCTTTGATTGAACACCATACTCTTTTAAGTTGGTAATGAATGCCCTATTACTCTTTTTCGAATCAATCGTAGAGCTAGGATTGGAAAGAGGGGGAATTAGGTTACAGTTAGGTGGTAGGACAAATAGCTCTTTTAAGGTTCGAACTCCTGCTTGTCTAGGGGAAAGGAACTCCTGAATATTGGGTATCTATCGTTAAACTAGGTCGAATACTTTATGAAATGAGTAGAGTATTTGTAGCAAGAGAAACTATTCTAATAGCTGCGTAAAAAATGCGCACTCATCTGCCATTGGAAACACTACTTCCCATCCGACTCGCATGTGTTATAAAATGGAAATTCTATAAAACAATATCATGTATGCATGCATAATAATAATATGCAAATGAATGCAGCAGTTGATGAATGCTAAATCCATAATGCAGTCATGCACTTTCCATTTTGAAAACGATTTTAATGTTAAAAACACATGCCGAAGCTTTCAATAGCCTAGAAGGTAATAATAAGTCTACTCGAGCAAGTGTTCCTAGGGATCAGTCAGCCCATACCTCATGTATGGCAGCCTCAAATCGGATGGAGCCCAATTGATAGACCTGCCCAGAACATACCTCCAGGTATGACAACCACTCATCCTCAATGCTCTACCACATCCAATACCCTAACCCGCATCGTTGGACCTCGAGATTTGGTGCACATTTTCTTATTTAAAAACCCATTTAAAAATTGCAAATGCATTTCAATATATAATAACATTTCATTTATGAACAAAATAACAAGTTAAGTGATAAATTAGAAAACATTACTCACAAGAATGCTCAGCTTCTGGTGCTTCTCTAGTGATTGGTCACGTCTCGTTGACGTTCAATCATGCATGATCAACGTGATTTTTTTAATATTTATATGAATTTGGCTCAAATCTAACTAAGACCTTTATTGAAAGCTACAACTATAAAACTATAATTCACAGTTTTTAAAACAATTTTAAATTGAAAAGAGTTGAAAATGATCTATCTGAAGTATTAGATTCTTGAGAACGGGTAATCCTCTTTTCTTCTCTTTTTCTTCTTCTTTTTTGTTCTTCTTTTTCTTTCTTTTCTCTTCTCTCTCAGTTGAGCAAATTTGAAGAATCAGGAAATGAGCAATTGTGCGTGAAATGAAGGTGGAGCAAAGCCTATTTATAGCTTTTGTGTGGGAGAGGGTCCCACCATAATAAATGTCAAGATAAATCTCAATTTTTATTAATTTTTTTCTTTTGATTTATCCATCCAACTCATGCATATGTATCTCCTTATTTTATTTATTTATTTATTATCCTATTATCTAATATTATCTTATCATTTATTGATTTACTTAATTAGCATTTTTTTTCTCATTTGCAACCAAGCACATCATATACGTAACAATTATTTTCATTTATAATTTATTAATTCAAACATGAAAATATATGTCTGACCTGTAACAATTATTTTCATTTATAATTCATTAATTCAAACATGAAAATATATGTCTGACCTGTAACAATTATTTTCATTTATAATTCATTAATTCAAACATGAAAATATATGTCTAACCTATCGACTCAATGTTCAAAAATACGGGTCGTTACAAAAGCGCATGAGATATTCATTGCTCTTTTCCTTTAATGTGCTCAGACTGTCTTTGTCGTTAGACTTCCTAACAACTCATTTTTCTGTATTACTTGCTCGAATAGGTGACATCTTTCACGTGGTCTGACCCAGAGTTGTCTTGTCTATGTTCTCAAACACTTCTTTTCCAATGACTCATCTTTAAGTCCTCAAAATGTGAATCATTTGCCCATGTGTTAAGTTCTTTGAGAATGTGTTGCCCAACGTACACTTCAGGCTATGTTTGCTCAGACTAAATTCTTCTTATTTCCCGAGTCTTTTTCTTCTTGGAGGTCAAGATGAGGGCATACAATGTATATTAAATGATGTGGAAAAATTGAGATTTTAAATAATTTTATGACGTATTTTGAAATCATGAAACCAACATATTTTAATATCCAGATTTCGAGGCTATGCCTAGACTTGTAGAATCCAAAATTTTAACGTTGTAGTGAATTAATTAAGTGGTTACTCCTAACTTTCAAAATGTATTGAATCTATGAAACAATATTACTTTTGGACTTTTATGGCTTCACTAGATCTGTTTTGATGCTCTTTAGATCTATAGGATTGCCTGGGTTTGTTGAGCTAAGATTTTATCAACTCACTTGTATGTTCATGATTTGTTTGATATATGGACATAATTTATGTGATTATATGCATGTTGTTTTATTTGATGAGAGATGAGATGTTGTATTACATTCATTTTATTTACATCTTTGCATTGCATGCAAACATGGGTTTGGGAGCATAGTGCATTACATCTTTTATTATTTTAGGTCTTTTCAATAAGAGATAATGTAAAAAAGGCCATGGTCGTTGGTCTTTATGATATGTACTTAAAACCAAAACATGTCATTGTGTTCATCACTTCAACAATGTTCATGGTATTCGTGGACTTGATTTACCCTTCGTCAAGATTTTGATTATATTGATTAATGATAGTGATTGATAGTTGATTAAGCTTAATAGTAGCTTAGTAAGTTTATCAATAGAAAACAATTTGTTGGGTTATTAGGCTGGTCACGCTGCAGTTTGGCCTAATTAGAAATGGGGCTCAACATTTTAAATATGGTCTTTCACCTTTTGTTTAAATCTTCTATTGTTAAATTGTATTCTTATTTTAGAATGACATATTTTTAAAAGAAATTAAATACATGCAGCTCTCATACATCATTAATTGAGGTGCTGCTACCGAATTTTGCCAAATTGCAATGAACATCAGCAACGAATTATTTTCGTAACTAAATTAAAACACATTTGCAACAGATTAAAGTTGGTGAAAATTTGAAATGAATCAGCAATGGAATTTGCAATGCAAAGTTTTGTAACATATTATTTGTTACTATACTTGGCGGGAGGATTGAGCAGAAAATTTTCAAACAAATTTGTAATGAAATAGCAAGAAAAACTTAGAAAAGACATATTTTCATTGCTATTTCGTTTCCAATTTAGCAGCATATACTTTTTGTTGCTAAATTGTAGCCAATTTGCAATAGGTAGAAAGTGATTCTAAATTTGTAACGAAATGAACTATCATTGCAAATTTTGAAATAGATTTTTGTCTATTGCGATTTAGCAAGGGATTGGCAAGGGATTAAAAGAGACAAATAGCTAAATTTGCAACAAAATATAAACTATTTTTTTGACGCAAGTAATTATAAATAATTATAATTTATAAAATTAACATCTACATATTTTAGTTAGTATTTCATTTCAAATTTAGCAACATATACCTTTTGTTGCTAATTTGTAACAGTTTTGCAACAGACAGAAGGTATGTTGATCTATTCAAACTAAATTGTAACAGATTTAATTTTCATTTCTAGTTAGTAACAAACTTTTTTTTCACTTGCTAAATTTGTAACAGAATAGCAACAATATAGATTATTATTGCAAATTTTGAAATGAGTTTTTATTCGTTGCAATTATAGTAAGGGATTTGTAACGGATTGAAAGAAACAATTTGCTAAATTTGTAACGAAAATAAAAAATTATCTTTTTGATGCAAGTAATTATAAATATTTCTTATCTATAAAATTAATATCTACATTTAAATTGATTATTCTATATATAAATAACTAAAGTGCAAAATATATAGAAATGTTGATTTTAAAAATATTTAAAAGATAATATATTTTGCATTATGAGAATTAAAAGCTATAACAATATTATTCAATTAAAATAATTTTTATATTAAATTAAAAATTGTTAATTTAAGTAATTAAAGATCTTATTAAAAAAAACCTAACCCCAATCGCGTGAACCAATTTTTTTAAAAAAGAAAAATTTTCCAACATGCCCTAAGTAGATCAAATTAAAGGAGGAGTTTTGTTCTCTCACAAGAAAGAATGGGTTTTTCTGATTTTCACACACAACAATAGCAATGCGCCTACGTGCCCTAAAAAGAAAGAAGGAGGAGTTAGTCTCGCACACAACAACGCGCGCTCTTGATAAATAAGAAGATAATGATCTCTTCTTCTTCTTAGTTACAATTTAAATTTTTTCTTCTTACATTTAATTTTTTTTTAATTGTATATAGCAACCTAATAAGTAATTGCTCCTAAAATTTTATTTAAGTTTTAACTAATTTTTCTTAAAAATATAACATGAGAACCATTTTTTTTCAAAAAGAAAAATTTTCCGACACGCCCTAAGTAGATCAAATTAAAGGAGGAGTTTTGTTCTCGCACAAGAAATAAGAGAGTTTTTTCTGATCTCACGCACAACAATGACAATGCCCCTAGGCACCCTAAGAAGAAAGAAGGAGTTAGTTTCGTATACAACAACGCGCGCACTTGATAAATAAGAAGATAATGATTTTTTCTTCATCTTAGTTACAATTTTGAAATAAAATAGCAAAATGAGTATTTTGTAAAATAAACTTTTTAAATAATTTTTTAAACCTATAATAACTAATTACTATAACAAAATTTATTTTACTGAAAAATAACAAGACTTTTAAATGAAAAAATAATAAAATTATTTGTAAGGAAAAATAATATTATTATTTTAAATTTCATTGAAACAAATATTATTATTATTAAACAATATTTTAATGATATTATTATTTTTTTAAAATAAATAGTTTTTACTTATTTTTAATTAAAATTACTAGACTTTTAAATGAAAATAAAAAATTAGATGTGATGAAAAATAATATAATTATTTTAAAATGTTCAAATAAATATTATTATTGTTTAATTACTTATTTTAGTTTTTAAATAAATAATTTTTAGTCAAAAAATTTGTTTTCTAATAAAATAATAAATTATTTTTTAAAAAATAAGAGGAATTTATAAAAAAAAATAAATTGTCTTTCAAAATAAAAAATAATTTTTTGTTACAAAGTATACAAGTTAATAATTTACTAAACTAAATATATTTCATCAAAGAAATAAAAAATTCATTGCAATTAATAAAAAGTAGTAGAAAAAAGATGAAAAACAAATTTGGTTTTTCCTTTTTACATTTAATTTTTTTTTTTTAATTTTATATAGCAACCTCATTAGTAATTGCTCCTAAAAGTTTATTTAAGTTTTAACTAATTTTTTCTTAAAAATATAAAATGAGTTCTTTTTTCCCAGGAAAAACTAAAATATTTTTTTTGCTTAATTAACTTATAAATAAAATAAAATCATAACCTCAAATAAAATCATAATATAAATGAAGATTTGGCGTGCAAAAACCCTTCCTCAAACCCTCCTTTGCATATTCGTCATCTTGTTCTTCTCTTCTCGACCCTCTCACCACTGTGCCTCTCACCACTATCAAACTTCTACAGGCATCGAAAACTTCTCTTACAGTTTCATCTTGTTCTCTTGTAACTCAATCTCATGGACTTTTGGTTGTCAACAAAATTAAAGCTAGGTCTTTTGTCGATCTTCCTATATCTAATGGTGTGTCCGCTCCATTAAATGTTGAACCATACCAAGATAATGAAAGGAGGGTCCACGAAGTAGACATTGATGTTGACGAACAACCTATTTCTTTGAATGATCCTTCTGGGTCATTAATTCAAATTGATGATTTGGATGATGAGGTGGAAGATGAAGTAGAAATTGCATCAGCATTAGAATTTGATAATGAAGAAGGTGATGTGGAAAGTGAGGAACTCCAATCCGTGGATGATGTTTAAAGGTAAAGGTAGTTTGATAGATTATTTCAATATCTTAACATTAAAAATATGTTGAAAGTTGTTAATATTTTAACTGGAAAAACGTGAAAGGTAGTCTCTTAAAGCTAAAGGTATTTTGTTGTTTTTATGATTAATTTTCAGCATGTTCTTAAGTGTGAACTAATTCAAATGAAAGATCTTGGCATTACATTGGAGATGTCAATATCACTTCTATGGTTGTTTTTATCATCTTCTTGCCTTCCTTCTGTTCTTTCTTTGGTTGTTTTTATCATCTTCTTAAATAAAAATATATTTAATTAGATTTTTTATATTTAAAAAATATTTTACTTTGAGTAGAAAGTCTCATGATATATAGTTAATTTAATATGATTGTGAATCGCACTTTTATGTTAAAACTGGTTATTCTACAAAGATATCCCTAATCTCCACCTCTAATCCTTAGTTTATTCATTTTCTTTTAATTCTTGCCAATTTATTTTTACTTTTGAAATTGTTTTTGTAGGTGAACGTAATGAGAGGATTTAGTTCTAAGCAATGCATGGTTAGATGAGAAAATCCACCTTCAATCGCAATTAATACTTTTGTTTCTCCACAGACTAAACGAAATCCTCCTTCTACCCTTCATGAATCTCCACCAAATACAGCATGCAAAAGATCTGAACCAGTAACTCCTACAGGATCATCTATACATATTGATACAACTCAAGCTAATAATTTTGTACCAGATCTATTACTACACCTGTTGGATCTATTGTTTCGACAAATGTTGGTGATGTCGATGGTTTAAGACATTCTAGTGACACTACGACAGATACGACCATTCCATTTAAAGAGTCAGACTATGACTCTTCAGGCACACTGAAAGTGACACTCAAATATGGACAGTATGTAAACATAACTTTGAGGTTCTATTTTTCTTTTATTGTGTATGCTTGTGATGCTTGCTTATCTTTGATTGTCTTATGATTTTCTTTGTTTTTTTTTTTTCATTTTTGTTGTTACACTTGTTTATGTGGGTGCATGATAGTTTTTTTAAGAGAAACATGATGTGGGTGCATGGTTGTATGTCACACCCCACCGGGATCGGGCCCACTGGGACCCACTGGATCCACTACGTGACATCCGGGCTCCACTGCATGGTAGTTGTGACTCACAGGTACGCCACGTGCCACGCACATGTGCTACGCTCTCCCCCTTAGAGAGTTTCCTTTCGCCTCCACGGAGATTCGAACCCAGGCCAACGGGATTTAACCATAGATTATGCATCATCCGCTACCATTGAGCTACTAACAGGGATCGGGCCCTATGGGTCCCATCGGATGCCACGTGGTGGATCCGGTGGGACCCAGTGGGCCCGACCCCGGTGGGGTGTGACATTGTAATACTTGTTTACTTGCTGCACTTGTCCTACTAAAGTTGCAACTCATCTATGCTCTCTTCTATTTGCAGGTTGCATCCTTCTCACAAATGTGCACATATCATATCACAAATTTTTGAAGAGATAACTGATGAGAAGGGATACAACTGGCAAAATATAACTTTAGAAACAAAGGACCTTTATTGGAGAGAATTCAAGGTATACCAAGAACACTACTTTTATGTAAATTTTCTTTGCAAAAATGCTTATTAAACTTGAAATGACTCATTTTCTATTCTAGAGGAAATGTGTTTGGGATCTTTTGATCGAACCTGGGGTTGAACATTAATACCACAAAAAGGCTGCTGAGTGCTACAATAGCATGACATGCAAAATTAGGAAGGAAGTTAAGAGGGTCAACCATTTGTTTAATGATTGTTTGCAAAAATTGAAAGAAGAGTGGGAGAAGGAGACTTATAAAAAAAGTGCAACCAATTTTCACTCAATCGATGCTCTGAGAAGGGAGAACCTGGTTTAGGTGTGACCAGACATACTAGTGGAATTTTGGTGACTTATTAATTGTAGTAATCATTGCTATGTGACAATGCTGCTCATGCTGAAATTTTGGTGAGTTAACTGTAGTAATCATTGTTATGTGACAATGCTGCTTATATAAATTAAATGTTGTTGATTAATCATATTCAAAATTATTGCAATTCAGGAAAAACAATTGCAGCGTAAGCCTTTGCTTTATGAGATATTTGAACGAACTCACACGAAGAAGGGCACCAACAAGATGATTGATGAATGTTCAAAGAAAGTTAAGGTATTGTTGCTATATGTTTCAAAAATGCTACTTTAAGTTTGATTTTCAAGGACTAGAATTTCATTTTTAAGGATTCTTTGATGAATAAATGTGATAATGCATTAGTCTTTTATTTTTTTGTAATCTTTTACTTAATAAACATTTAAATTTTTGTACCACATGCTACGTTGGATCTTACAAGTAGGATGGTCTAATACTTGATATTTGATTTCATAAATTGTTCTCAAGTAAAGAGGAATGAGAAAAATAGATTACGAAAGTGGTAGTAGTAAACAATGGATGAGTAGACAACTCTTTATGAGAAGTGAAATCATTAGCAAAAAGGACCCTCTTGTGAGGTCAATTGTATAATTTTGAAGTTACCATACTTGGTATGCATGAATTCTCTTATTATTTGTTGTATGATGTGTGATTTAGGTTTATGTTACTAGTTAAATGTAGATCCTTAGATATTGTAGAAAAGTAAATAGTGAGGCCATTGATACTTGTGTTTGGTATGATCTTTTTCATTTATCTTCAATTTCTTTAGTGAATTTACACCAAATAATATTTTGCATTGCATATGCCCATATATTTCAAGAACAAATCAAGCTACAAAAGTTTTACTATTTTTAGATGCATGTAAAAACGTTAAGGCGAAAACTAATGATCATTAAATTGCGAGACCTCCTAATAGAATCTACTACTTCCTTCTATAGGTGTCTCAAATAGCACAATCATTAGACAATTATCATCACTGATATGTACTTTATATATTATGTTCCTGGAGCAATTTGAGGAACTTCGAAGAGAAAGATTTACACCAACTGAGGGCTCTACAAATTTAACACCAACTGATGAGACTAAAATCTTCTTGTCCATTGTTGATGGGGTTAACAAAAAACGTGTGCATGGTGTTGGTGGCCTATCAAACTCTTTATGCAAAACCAAATCTTCATCTATATCTGTGATATCGAGTTTGAATCAAGATGTGCAGGATGAACTTACTCATCTTCGCAATACTATTACAGCCCAACAAAAGCTAATAGAAGAAAAATGCACTCAAATTGAAGGATATCCGTCTCAGTTGGAGCAACGACTTGAAGAGCGTATGTTGGCCACGATTCTCAAAATACAAATGGATAAGCCATAATCATTTAGTAGTTTACAAGGGGATTAAAAATTTGATATTTATTTGAAGTGGTTGTTTTTTGTTGAATATTAAGAAAGTTTCTTTAGGTTGTTGTTAGGAATGTTTTGTTGAAATATTTGATCAAACTTATAATTGTAGAACATATATTTTTGTTTATTTTTTCAATTTTGTATTTATATTTTTCCTTTTTTTTATTATCAAATTTATGGTTTCTTGAATACATTTTTATTCATTACAAAATTTTAGGTATATTTAAAATAGGTACACAGAGGCTACAAATATATTGCAAATTTGTTTCAATTATGAACAAATTAGTAATGATTATTTGTTACAGATTCATTATAAAGCTACTTGGTTTCAAAATATTCGTTATAAATTAGTAATGAATATTTGGTTTCAAAATAAAAAAAACAAACAATTGCAATGGATTAGTAACAAATATTCGTTGTAGAGCTATATAAAAATGTCATGAAACTTATTACAAATTTGTTTTAGATTATAGATTTAGAAATTAATTATCTCTTTATATTTTGAAACAAAAAATTTCCTTGCAATTTTTTTGCAACAAAAATATTTTTTGCAAAATTAGAAACAGATAACTTGTTGCAAAATTAGCAACAGATAATCTCTGTCTACACTTAGAAACAGATAGTTCGTTTCTAATTTTACAATGAACTTTTTGTTGCAGAAGATTGCAACGACTTATTGATTATAAATTCTGCAACAGATTTATCATCCGTTGCAGATTAATTAGCAACGAGGTATTTTACAATGAAAATATTTTATTGCTAATCCGTTTTAATATTGAATTTGCAACAATTTTTTTTCAAATAGTAACGAATATTTCCATTTGGCTAGATTCTTGTAGTGCACATTCTTTTGGTCATTACAGGTGAATTAATTTCTGTTATGTTGTAAGCTGACCTTAATAGACATTAAGCGAATCAGCAAAACAATTAAAATAAAAATAAATTCAAAAGAGGAAGCCTTTGCAAGAGACGTATGTGATCAATACATCCGGACCACTTTTTGCATAAAAGTGAAAATATTATTAAATATATTAAGAGATTCATTTTCATGGAAGAGTGTCTTGTGATTGTTATTAGTTATGATGATTTTTTTTAATAGACCACATTGGACATAAGAGCTCTCCTCACCTTGCTTCAACTATTCTCCATGTTAAATTTTCTTTTCTAGAGTAGAATAGAAGCAAAACCATATATAAAATCAAATATATTTATTATTTAGATCTTGCAACACTTAATTGACTTGTTTGGTTTAGAATATCTGAAGGGTAATTAAGTTCCCTCAAATGGAAGTATTATATTATTCAATAAAAGGCATTAATTAATACAATAAACATATCAATATCATTTCTTTATGAAAAATATTAACATAATTATAAAAAAACTATAACAACAACGCATCTACATTTATGCTTTATGTAATTATTAGTAACGTATTTTAAAATATATTACGCAAACATTTAACAAGTATTAATGTATATTTGGTAATAATAAATAAATAATTAAATATTGATCAATATATTAATAAGTCTTTATTAATATATATTTATGAAGATTTTCTATTCAATTAATCATATTTAGTCAGTTTTATACCATGCTTGTCCATATGAAAATTCTATTTTATAATATATATATATTATGAAACATTTTTAATTAAAGCACCAAACATGCAATACAAACTTAGACACCAAGAATGGGGCCAAATGTTTTTGGGTCTCGAGTTTCTTGATCTCCACACTAAGGATGTTCCTTGTTTGATGGTAAATTTCAAAACCGAACCCAATTAAATAAATCCGAATGCATTAGTTCAATTTTTCATAAAAATGTCCCAGTTGCAAGCCAAAAACTTTAAAATCCTAGCAACCCATTAAAAAGTTAATTCGTAGTAAATATATTACTGTATTTTTGTTTCTAAATTTGTATGATTTTTAAAATTATAATAAATAAATAGTTTTTGTATTTAATATAAATATTATTATATAAAATGATATTCATTTTTGGTAATATTCAAATCTTCTATTCTTCAAATCTTCTAAATAAGTAATATTAAATTTTTATCTCTTTTATCACTATCTTAGAGCTAATCAATTCTACTACTCTTTTTCTTTTTCGTTTTTTTTTCTTTTCTCTTTTTTTAAAAATTTTTTTTTTTAGGTTGGAGCTCTTCTTAGAGTTCTTTTTCCAAATCACAAATATGAATATTAAGGGGAAAAAGGAGATAAAATCGTTGGAATATTAGCTTCCTTTAATCTATTTATTAAGTTGGTCGACATCTATAGTTCAAAAAGTAATCTATTTTGCTCAAATTTTTTCACATTTTCTTATTTTATAATATTTATTATTATTTGCGATCAATAAAAATATTATTCTTCAGCGTCAGGTATAGGGTGGTACTTATAAGAAGCATAGGCATCAGACACCTAATGCCCAAAAATCAATAAAAAAAAAAGAAGTAATCACTAAAAATTGAATAGGAAAACTACTATATTGTTTATTATTGATCACAAGATAGATTCATCAAAGCATAATGACTTTTATTAACAATATAATATAGTTTGTGACGCTATACAAACCTTAGTATAATAATCCGTATAGCGTCACTCTTCATGAAAATATCTATTCCTTGGGCTTGTATTCATGAGGCTTGACGAGTGCTTGTTCCATAGTGCCGCAACAGATTGGTCCCAGGCCATAATTGCAACACATATCAGGACACCATTTGCAACGACCAATTCTTGTTAAATCTCGTGCACTGGTAGACGTCATGGTCAGAACCAACAAGAACACAACGATAAAACTCATCTTCATCATCTTTACCCTCGTGCAACTTCAAACCAACGTATACTTATATATAAGAGAAGTGTGAGAAAAGATAACCCCTAAATGAAAGTTCTTGTGCTCACATCAAACCATGCAAAGGTTTTTGCAATTGACTATGGTAACAAAATCTTTTTATGCTCATAAATATAAAAAGATAGTATCAAATCTTGGAGAGATTTTTTTTTTTTCGAATTAACTATGCCAACCAAATACTTTTAATGCTCAATAATGTGATATTTGGAATTTATTATTTTTAATTTTAGAAATTTAATAATTTGACAAATTGTAGATGTTAGAAACTGTTAACAAAAGTTAACTTGTTCTTACTTTTGAAGGTTTATATATAGATGATAAACTACCTCTATAAGACATAATTTATGACTTACTTCGTGGGCCTTCACATTGAAATGGGTGTGACAAGG
The DNA here is from genome assembly GCA_030144865.1 of Tinospora cordifolia. Classification (NCBI taxonomy): domain Eukaryota; kingdom Viridiplantae; phylum Streptophyta; class Magnoliopsida; order Ranunculales; family Menispermaceae; genus Tinospora; species Tinospora cordifolia. Next base: position 2,485 of record JAJIYU010011989.1, on the reverse strand, counting down.
CTACCATTGATAGAGGATTTAACCTTGACATTGATAGAAGAAAATTGACGATTGGAAAGAGGACATCGTATACCTGGTTGAAGATGACCTTCTCTTTGCCAGATGCGAAAAACTCTTTGTTTCTAGTAGCCACGCAAAGAGTTGTTAAAAGAAACCTATGATACTCAATGGGTAGGTCATCTAAGGGTTAGAGAGGACTCATGTATTGTTAGCTAGGAGTTACTATTGACCAAAAATGAAACAGGGCTAAACACACCTATATTAAAACTTGTCTTGGTTGCCACCCGGACAAATCTAAGAGGAAGAGAGAAAGAAAAGTTGGTGAAAGTTGGAGAAGATGCAAAAAAATTGACCTAAGGCATGAAAATTCCTTAATTCGCCACATGAAATTCTACAATTTGTGCATAATGTTCTTTTTTTTATTCTTTTATTTTATATTATCGGTGATTTTTTTTTTTAATTTGGTCATCAAAACAGTTATGCCTATGTTTTTAATAATAATCATGTCAACTATTTTTCTAATAAATAAAATTAATTTGATAAAAATCCTTTTACTCAATATAAAGAAATATTTGTTAATTTTTTAATATTAATTATGCTATTTAACCATTTTTCTTACAAATAAAATTAAACTGATAAAATGTTCATATTCAATATAAAAATATTTATTAATTTTTTATATTAATCATTGTGTTCAACCATTTTTTGTTCTTATAAATCTTAGTAATTTATAAAATATTCATATTCAACTAAAAAGAATCATTTTTGTTAATATTAATTAGGCTCTTCAATCCTTTTTTTACAAATAAAATTAATTTGATAAAATACTTATTTACTGTTGAAGCTGTTGAACGGGATACCAAATTATCATTCATTTTGCTTAAAAAATAGCCTCATGTTGCACTTAAAGAATATATACTCCACCATTAACCTACCAAACAAGTTAAGTTGGGAGAAATAAAATTGAGTTTTAGTAAAAATGACTAGGACTCAGACATGACTGGTGGCACCGCTTCGATTGAGTTATAAAATATTGAAAATGACCTACAACAGTATATGGAAAGGTCTATGAGTTAAAGTGTTACTTACCCCTAATTAAATGAGAAATTTTAACTTGAAATAATTTTTTGTATCAGTTATAGCACGTACATGGTCGATCCCATAGAAATTGACTTGAGTGAAAACAAAGAATGAATGATCAATTTTACCCATTAAAATAACTAAGAGAAATAACTAACTAGAAATTGTCAATGAAAGATATAAATAAAAATTACTAATTAAAAGTTTTAAGGCATATTAGAATTAATTTGACAGTTTAGAGGTTTGTTCTTTCAATATAATTTAATTAAAAAAAAATTAATTCATTCTAATCAGAAGATACATCATTAAAAATTATACTTGACAATCAATAAAATAAAATTATGTTTTCCTTAATTAAAAATCAATACATATAACACCGATATGATTTTATCATAAGAAAATTCAAGCATTGAATGTATTACTGAAAATCACATTCAATAAAAAATTATATAAATAAAAATAATCTTTCTAAAACAAAATTGGGATTTTAATTATTTCAAAATAGACATTAAAAACTCTCTTTTTTTAAGATTTAAATATCCGAAATTGATTAAACTAAAATTTATCTTAGCAAAACTAAACCTAGCCTAGCATATTTTTAAAATATCTAATTGAATAATTCATAATCTAGTTAACAGAAAATCAATAAAATAGATAAAATCAAATAATTAACCAAAAAATAAATTTAATAATAAAAATCAATTAATTAAAATAAATAATTAGAAGATCCATGGAAAATATCTAAAATTAAAAGAATTACTTAATTAAAGAAAATTCAAATTTAATGACTCTGAATTAAAGAACCTAACAATTAACCCAAACATAAATAAATAATTAAAACTACAAAAATTTAATATAAAAAACTGAAATTAAAAATTTTAATATTCTAATTAAGAACTATTAATCCACTGATTCCAATGCAAAAATAATAAAAATAATAAACTTAATTCTAAATTTAAATTGGAATCACTAATAAAAAAATAAACAAAAATAATAAAGAAATTCAAAGACAAAATGAACTGAAAGGTAGAAAAGGAGTTGGTGATATTTTTTTGCCTATGCTCCAATGTTACTAAAATTTGCCATTTCTCTTCTTGCTCTTCCTGTTGGCTTTCCTGTCAATTAAAAAACATTGTTTTTTTTTTTGTTTCTTTTTAAATTCCATCCTCACATTGCTCTTCATCTTTACATACACGTGCGCCTGCGCACACACACATCCATATCTCCAATGCTTACTTTTAATCTCAATTTTCTTGTATTACTCTTATTTTCTCTTTTAATAGAACTTTCCTGCTAATCTTCTACTTTTAGTAAGATTCCAACTTTATATTTGATAGAATGCTCCGTACTCCAATTTATTTATCTGTTCTTGAGTCACATATCATATCCTTTTATTTAAACCTAA
>JAJIYU010011988.1:0-14874 GCA_030144865.1 Tinospora cordifolia | reverse complement strand
ATTATTAGTGCTCAAAGGAACACTAGTAGAGGTAGAGGCTTCATCATCAAAAGAGATAGGCTGAGGGGGTGTAACCGTATGGTGTATATCATCCCAACGCCAAGAATCCTGCTCATCAAATAAAACATCTCTACTCACCAATACTGCATTAGTGGTAAGATTATAGAGTTTGTAGCCACAGAACTTGCCACTCTTGTACCCAATGAAGATGGTCTTCATGCCTTTATCATCTAACTTTCTTCTATTCTGATTAGGAACATGCACATAGGCAATAGAACCAAAAACTCGCAGGTGGGCTACATTTGGTTTATAACCGCTCCAAGCTTCTTCAGGAGTAATGTGAGAAAGGGCTTTTGTAGGGGATCTGTTAAACAAATAAACAGAACAGGCAACAGCTTCAGCCCAAAATGTGTGTGGAATACCTTTAGTTTTTAACATACTGCGGGTCATATCCATAATCGTCCAGTTCTTGCACTCAGCAACGCCATTGTGTTGTGGTGTATAAGGAGCTGTGATCTCATGCTTTATCCCATGAGATGTGCAATAATCATTAAAAGTTGTAGAAGTATACTCACCACCACCATCAGTGCGTAAGACCTTAATATGACGAACACTTTGCTTTTCAACAAGAGATTTAAATTTCTGGAAGCAAGCGAAAGTGTCAGATTTATAAGCCAAGAAGTAGACCCAAATTTTCCTGTTGCAGTCATCAATAAAGGTGAGAAAATGTTTGTTTCCTCCATTACTAGTAGTCTACATGGGACCGCAAACGTCAGAATGAATCACATCCAGAAGGTTATTAGCACGCCAACAAATGGTTGGCGATGCTGCTTGCCAAAAATACAACCTTTACAGAACTGTTCTGGATGATTGACAACTGGTAACCCTTTAACCAGTTTCTTATGGGCCAGAAGCTTCAAACTACTAAAGTTTAAGTGTCCATATCTCAAATGTCATAACCATGACTCATCAGTAATAATAGTTTTAAAGCATGGGTAAGTATCATTCTGAATCTTTATTTTAAATAAGCAATTCTTCAAGGGAGATTTAGGAATGATAGTACCTTTGCTGTTGAGCATGGTTAAGTAATTATCCTTCATCTGCACATGGTAGCCTTCTGAAGCAGTTGCCCAATGCTGAGTAGATTGCTCTTCATATTTGGAACATAGAATACATCAGAGATGTACTGATGATCACCATTCTTCAGCTTGATTAGGATGCGGCCTTTTCCCATAACAGGGATCTTACTATCATCAGCAAACTTGACCTCTATGCGAACAGATTCATCTAAATCAACAAATAGATCACGTGTGTCACACATGTGATTAGTGCACCCAGTATCAAGATACCAAAGATTTTTGGTGATATCACTATCGTGAGCTGACGCTGTCATCAACAGGGTTTGAGTAGCAGGAGCATCTTGTGTTTGAACAAATGAGGCTTTCTCACTTGAATTTGTTGGTCGGCGATGCCAACAATCAGCTGCATAGTGCCCAAATTTTCGACAAGCATAACATTGAATTTTAGATTTATCATTACCTCGACTATTACCACCACCAATGCCATGACGGCTATTGGAATGTTCGCGACCTTGGTTTTGGTGATGTTGTTGCCCTCTACCACGTCCTCGACCACGACCCCTGTGTTTTGATTGACCATTACGTTGAGAATTGTTGAACCTGGAATTCCCTGAGTGTTTATCTATATGAGAAGAAGCTTCAATCTTCAAGGCTTTTTCTGTGGGCTTTTCTACACTCTTTTCTTTCATCCGCTGCTCATGAGCCTGTAAGGAACCAGTCAACTCATCAACTGTTAGGATAGAGAGGTCTTTAGATTCTTCAATAGCAACGGCGATATGCTCGAACTTCATAGTAAGGGAACGAAGTAATTTTTCAATTACTATTAGTTCTTCAACCCTTTCATCATAACTCTTCATCTGATTAACCAAGACCTGTACTCGGTTAATATAAGTCTTCACCTTTGTAGGACTTCTCTAAGGTATCCCATGCTTCTTTTGCTGTAGCAGCTCTCTGTACCTTTTCAAAAGCAACATCATCAAGGGTTTGAAGGATAAAATATAACGTCTTTTTATCCTTTTTCCTATTTTCACGTACCATATCACGCCGATTAACTAGTACGTTCTCACCTGGATCAACAAACCCATTTTCTACAATATCCAATAACTCCTGATATTCAAAAAGAGTCTTCATCTGCTTGTTCCATCGATCATACTTTTTTCCATCAAAAGTAGGAAGCGATGGTTGATGAGAATTGTTGTTGAAAGCCATAATAATTTTTTTTTCAACTGCAACCCTCTTCTTTTTTTTAAAAAAAATAATAATCACTCCCTTTTTTTTTTAATATGCTGCAACCCTTTTTTTTCACTAACTCATAATTTTTTTTTACTAACTCACTTTTTTTTTTCAATTCACCTTTTTTTATATTAATAGCAACCTCCTTTTTTTGTGAATAAACCGATAACGCACCTTTTTTTTGTTTCCCTCGGTCTCCTTCTTCTCAGCTCTCTTCTTCTCCTTCTATTTTCTTTTTGCGTCTCGGTCGAGCAGCAACAATTTTTTTCTCAGCCAATCGTCTTCTACTTCCTTTCCTTGTGATTCCGGTTTGCAGCAACCACACAGGACTTTGAGCAGCAACCTAGTGAGAACGGGCAACAATGGTGGCACGAGCAACACGCAAGAATGGCAGCAGCTTGGCGAACTTGCGTGCGAACAACGAATCAGCAGCGAATGAGAGGCGAACGGCGGTAGGAATCCTCTATTTTTCGGTGTGCGGCAGACCAGAAGAAATCGGACCAACAATGCAAGAAACTGCAAACTGAAAGGGCAACAATGGCGAACTGCAATAGCAAGAGCAAATTGCAGCAGCAAGAGCAAATCGCAGAACAGGCGATCAGCAATGGCAATTCGGCTATGGTTGGAGAGACAGGACGGCGACGAGCAGCTATTTACGGGCAGACGACAACAGTAGCAGCAGTCAGGGCGGTTTGCAGCAGAGAGCACCGATCGGAACAGGCTGTGTCAATTCAATGGGCTTCTTCTTTGTTTCTTCCTTCGGTGGTTGTCTTCTTTTCATCTTTGTTTCTCTCGGTTAGCAGCAGCACAGCAAGTCGTAGGAATGGTGGTGACCAATTTGCAGCGCAACGCAGAGCCAAGCACAACGGCCAACAACAATTTGCAGCAACGATTTGTTGCATTTTCTGTGTTTTCCTTTCTTCTGTTTCCAGCACTGAACAGAACAGTAATGGAGCAACAATGGCAGCACAAACCGGCGCGAAATCCAAACTGTTCTTAACTGAGAACAGTATATTTACTGTTTAAAATCGTAAACAGTGATAATGCTACCTCTTTAATCACAACGTGGATCTTTTGCTCTGATACCACTGTTGGAATAAAAACTCTTCACTCTAAACTTTATTACTTTCTACTGAACTGAATTGCATACATATTGAACCCATAGAGTCTATTTATAGACTCAGTTAGACACTTCTTCTAAACTCTGTAGAATTCTAAACTATCTGGTAATCTCAATTACAGATTAACTCAGATTACCTAATTTTTCTTTATTCAATATCTAATTAGATTTTATCCTAAATCATCATCTAATTGGACCTTATCCTAAATCGTGATGAACGAACAAGAAACTATTGGTTTTGCTGTTCGTTTTAGAGTTTGATGAACAAGAAGAACTAAAGTTCGTGATGAGGCGAATTTGTGACTTGAGGATTAAATTTTCTGGTTCGTGTGTGTGTGTGCGTAGGGAGCATCTGCTGCTGCAATTGTTTAAGGAGGAAAGAACGAAGAAGCTAGATGAAGAAATGGCATGCTCTATTTTCTTTTGAATGATGGACAGCAAATGAAGAAGAAATAGAATGAAGAAGAAATAGAACGAAGAAGAAACGATGCAAAGAAGGAGCAAAGGAGCATGATTAGTTTCATTAGTTGAAATGTCTAGTTCTTGACTCAAAAAAAAAATCTAAATTTGGGATCTAAAAACTTGACATTATTCAAGAGGAGTTTGAAGATGCTTGTTTGGAGATTTAAATATTGGTTTGGCCGATCGTGAAACAGAGAAGAAGAAAGAAAGGTTACTTCATGAGAAAAGTTATGGGTTTTGATTCACATTGAAGGCTGCGATTGGTGATTTCTAGTTGAAAACTTGAAGCATTGTTGCACTCAATTGAAAGTAAACGCAAACTCCAAGCTAGACGTAGAATCGAAAGCTAGACATTATTTTAATCATTTATTTATTTAGTTAATTTTGTAACCTTGAGTAAAAATTTATTAGACCCAAAACTTTAAAAATAAATTTAACTCAAATTTTAATAGTAGAAAATCTGAAAAATGAATCTATCATTTTTGGAAAAAAAAATTAGATTTAAGAATTTTGTCGATAAATGTTTTAGAAAACCTACGCTTAAGAGAGTCTTAATAAAATCTTAAATTAGCAAAGAATATTCTAATATGAAAAAAAAAATTAGACACTAAGAGAAATTTAGAAATTTAAAGATTTAATTACTTAATTAGTTAAAAACATGAAAATAATAATTATAATGAACTTCTGAAAACTTTAGTCTATTATAGGAAAAAAGAATAAAAATTTTAAGTACTGAAAAATAAAAATTTTGACAATTAGAAGTCTTATTTTGTTTGTAATTATTTTATTTAAGATATGAATATTTTATGTAAATCATAGAGACAAAAAGATCAAAGAACATTTATTTTAATAAATTTTAATATCTGACAATGATTATTTTATCTTAAAAAAGAGTGACTTAGGACTTTTTAGATGATTAATTAATAATTTGGAACTTAGTTAAAAATTTGATATAAAAGTTTCATTTTAAGTGAAATGAAATTTATAGAACATCAATGAATTATTTTAGAGCCGAATTTAAGTTTGTGTTTCTATTAATTATAATCTAAATAATTTATTTCTAAGTGAATAAATCGTAAAAGTTTGGAATATTAATTATTAAAGTTTCTGTTTCAGATTAAGGAAGTTCAAAAGATGTATATAAAATTTTAGAATTTAAGTATAATCCTAAAGTAGTTGAAACTGATATTTAGACTTCTAATTAATTTAGAAATCATTTAAGCTTAAGAATAATTTTATTAAGTGTTAAATTTCAGATTTGTACATTTTAGAATATCGAGCATTTCAAAGGAAAGCAAGGTCACCTTGAAGATCGACGGAATCAGGTGGGCGTGATTTCCTTGCTCTTACATATTATATAGATTTAAGATTCAAAACATTTATGTGATAGTTTTAGATTAATTAGAATTTCATTTGAAAATTTATTGAATATGTTTGATGTGTTTGGATGAACGATGCTTGAGTGATAGTGCAGTTAATGACCAACAAATTCATTTCATGCTAGATTAATTCATGATATGCATAAATAGAAGACATGCATTAGATAGTATTATTCATTCATTTGAATACCATGTAAATTGCATTGTCATGAAATTAATTATTTAATTGAACTATTATTAAATTTCATATATAAATTCCATTGATTCCTTATTATGTTGTGTGATGCTTGGTATGATTGAATTTTATTGTACAAACTAAAATAAGACGAAGGATTATTGAAAATCCACATACCGGTGCGATCGATGAGCCTGAAGTAGATCGAGGTGGTATCTCCTATATGTCACTGCTTAAAACGATGAACCACAAGGCGGATCGTAAGTATTCTCAACCAGAGTTGAATGCGACAGCTCGAAGTCTTTGGGAGATGGTACAAGCCTATGGTAAGTACTCTATCTTAGGCTGTGATACTGATGACTTGACTGATTGTAGATGGTACTCGAGACTTTCTATGATTAGACGAGATCATAGGGAATACTAAAAGGCATTTCAACCCTCTTCCAGTCTTAGATTACAACCAAAACCTACTGAATGTCTGAAACGCCTAATATGTAAAAGCGTTTGAAATGTTTTGAGTTTTGATCTATATAATGTATGTGATGTGTAGCAATGATCCACTGAGCTTTTGAGCTCACTCCTATTTTATTTTTCAGGAACACTTGTGTAACACCTCAAAATTTTACAAACACATACACATCGCTAGTAAAATTTTGTAGGAAAATGAGAATTAAAATAAAATAACAAAAAGAAGAATAAAATAAAATAAATAATAGTTTTTACGAAAAAAAAAGAAATAAATAAGTTAAAATGTGACTTGATGGAAAATATGGGTACCTTAAAATCAAAGATGAATTTGGAGAACAAAATTAGAAAGTGATTGACCGAAATATCGGTTAACGGAATTATTAGTGAGTTATAATTCAAGATTTGTTTAAAAAAGAAAATAAATATTAGTTGACCAAATCATTAAGGAATTAAAAGTCAAGATTGATTGAGAAATATTGGTTGCTAGAAAACTTGTTTGTTGGTTGAAAATAATAATAATAATAATAATAATAATAATAATAATAATAATAATAAAATCTAAAATTTGAGAATTTTTAGCAAAAATGAAAACTTAGAAATTTAGAAAAAAAAATATACATATATATATATAAAACAAAATAAATCTTGAAAACTTATTTTAGGACCAAAGTTAATTAAAAAAAATGATTGGAAAAAAAAAAAAGAAATGAAAGCTTAAGCTTAAATTAAATTAAAAGATAAAAGAAAAAGATATTGGTTGATAGAAAAAAAAAAAAAAACAAAAAGAAAGAAGAAGATGAAATTGGTAGCCGCTGTTTTGGGGTTGTTGCACGAACAGAGGAAGGAAGAACAGAGAAGAAGCCATGCTCTATTTTGGGTGAGATGCAAGAATGTAAAAGGGGGTTTTTGTGTTTTATGATTTCTAGTTTTGTGATTGGGATTGTGTTGGGCGTTGTTGGGTGTGAATTGATGCTCATCTGGTGCGTTGAGTCCGTGAAGAACAGCAAGAACGAAAAAAAATGAAGAAACTAGAAAGAAGAGAAAGAAAATGGAAATCTGGTTTTTGGCTTTTACTGGTTTTGAGTGGCCGAACTGAACGAAGAAGAAAGCTGAAAATGAAGAACGAGCTGGCCGTGCTTGCAAATAGAAAAGAAAATTCGTGATCTAATTGTGCGTGATCTGGTTGTTGCTAGTCCGTGAAGGAAAAGATGAAGAACGTGATGAACTAACAAGAAAGAAATCAAGAATTTTCAGTTGGTGCGTCTTCTTGATGAAGATGATGAGTTGCTGGTCTGCTGCTGTGTGTTTGTGCGAAGAAGGAAATGGCAGAAATTGCAATCTACACGAGAAGCAGCGTGCGACAAAGGAAGGTTCGTCGTTGGCATCATTTTTGTAAAAAGACAATGCAAGGTAAAATTTGAATTTTTAATTTTAGATAGTATGAAATTTATTTTTAGTTCATTATAGATACAAATGAAAAATAATAAAATTTTATTATTTAAATAAAAATTAAATAAATCAATTATGAAAATTTATTTTAGAATATTTATTTAATAATTTAAATTAAATAAATTTAAATTTAGACTATTTATTAAATGTTGAACATGAGAATTAATTGATTTAATAAAATTAAATTAATTAATCTTTTAAATTAGAATTGAAAAGAAAAATAACTTTCCAATATATTAATAATTTTATTTAATATTAGAAGTTTAGAATTTAATAATTCAATTAGTTGAAAACATGAAAAATAAATCTTTAGGAATTTAAAATCTTTAATAAGAAAAGAAAAAAATTTTAGACACTGAAACTAAATATGTAATAATTAGATGTCTTATTTTGTTCGTAACTAATTAAATTACGATATGAATAGATTATTTAAATTGTAGAGATTTTCAAGTGAGATAGAAATTTTGTTTTATTTTGAATGAAATTGATGGAACACAAAAGAATTATTCTAGAACCCAAATTCAGTCTTAGCATTTTTAAATTATTTGTTCGGCACTAAATAAGTTATTCAGAAATGAATAAGTCTTATAAGCTTGGAAATCAATTACAAAAGTTTTTATTTTTAAATTAATGAATTTCAGAGGACTTAAAAATTATTTTAATTAGAATATATAAAATTATAGAATTTAGAAGTAATCCTAGCTAGTTGAAACTGATATCTAGACTACATAATTATTTTAAAAATTATTTAAGTTTAAAAATAATTTGAATAAGATTTAAATATGAATTAGGAACTTAGAAATTTTTACTGATTATTGAATTTTAGATTCTTACGAATAACTCGACAGAAAGCAAGGGAGCCCTGAAGATATGCGAAATCAGGTGGGCATGATTTCCTTGCTCTTACGTATTATATGGATTTAAGAATTCAAAGCATTTGCTTGAATAGTTCTAGATTACTAGAAATTTGTTATGAAATTAATTGAACTTGCTTGGCGCGCTTGGATGATAGTGTGATGATTTATTTCAATTTACGCATTATTTATTTATGGCATGCATTAATAGGAAAACATGCATTTAGATTTTATTATTTACTCATGTGAATAGCCTGCATTATTTGATTTGTTTTCTGTTATATTGTGTGATGCTTGGTGTGATTGAAATTGTTTGTAAAAATAAAATAAGACGAAGGATTATTAAGAATCCTCGTACCGGTGCAATTGACGAGCCTGAAGCAGATCGAGGTAGTATCTCCTATATGCTACCGCTTGAGATCGAAGAGCTACAAAGCGGATCGTAGGTATTCCCAACTGGAGCTGCCTGCGACAACTCAAAGTCTTTGGGAGACGGTACGAGTCATGGTATGTACTCTCTCTTAAGCTATGATACTGATGACTTAACTGATTCTAGATGGTACTCGTGACTTTCTATGATTAGACGAGATCACGAAAAATACCGAAAGGCATCTCAACTCTGTTCCGGTCTTAGGTTACAACCAAAACCAAATGAATGTTTGAAACGCCTAATATTTGAAAGTGTTTGTAATATTTTGGATTGGGTATATATAACGTGTGTGATGTATAGGAATGATCCACTGGGCTTTCGAGCTCACTCCCATTTCATTTGAGGAACACATAGATGTAGTGTGTGGCAGTCTATGTCTGAAGACTCGCACTTTTCATTGGACACCTCATGGGAGAGGTTGTCTGGGCTAAGAGGCTTTAGAGGTTGTATTCTGTTTATGTTACCAAACCTACATGTATTTATTTTAGTTCTAGATTTCAATTGCTCATGTTATCAAATTATTTTATATGTTTAACATCTACCTTCTTAATAGAAATTTTGAAGTGATTCTGCTGCGAAATTTGAAATTTATGATTTATGATTTCCGAATTAAGTGATTTTTTTTAACTCTGAAAATCTGATAAACACATGAAAGTTAATTTGAAATGTTGTCTTCCATAGAATTATGTTTTCAAATACATTTCTTTGGGAATAAGTATTACGGACTTAAATTTGAAGAAACAGATTTTGACAACAAAGAAAATTTTAAGTAGCATTTTGATTCTCAACGGACGACGACCCATAACACGAGTCGAAAGGTCTAGTTAAAAATCTGGTTGTTATAACTTGGAAGTAGTGCACAGGAGTCTATGTCAGAAGACTCTCACTGTTGAGATAATCTCATGAGGAGATTATTCGAGATAGGAGACTTTGGAGATCGTAATTTTTTTATTTATACTAAAATGATTTTAATGTATTTCTTTTGGTTTTAAATTCAGTCAATCAAATTATTAAACAATATTGTATATTTAACATTTTTTGTTTTAGTAAAAGTTTTAAAGTGATTCCGCTGTGTGATTTATGATTTGTGACCTCTGATTTAAGTTTGTCGTACTTAAATGTGGAAATCCAACGAATGCAATGAGAAATTATTTTAATCTTTTGTTTTGTACAAAATATACTTTGAGATATTTCCTAAAAACTACTACCTGACTTGAAATTAAGATCAAAGAAAAAAATTTTGACAGAAGAAGAATTTAAGTAGCATCTCGATTTTTCAACGGGCGACAATCCACATGTGACAGGAGGTCCGGTTAAAAATTGGGGTGTTACAAGGATATGCTCCGTGCATGTGTCCTTGATTTTGGTGGTAGCTGGTAGGATCATTTGACGTTGTGTGAGTTTGCATACAATAATAGCTATCAGGCGAGTATCGACATGGCACCATTTGAGACATTATATGGTTGACCTTGCCGATCGCTAGCTTGGTGGGCCGAGGTTGGTAATATAGCAGTTTTGGGCCCTACTTTTGTACAGGAGCAAAATGAGAAAATTCAATAGATTCGTCAGAACATGAAGGCAGCTCAAGATCGACAAAAGAGTTATGCGGATAACCGTAGGAAGATCTTGAGTTCGATATTAGTGATCATGTACTACTTTGAATTTCTCCTCGAAAGGGGCAGACTTGTTTTGGTGTTTCAAGAAAACTTACTCTGAGATATATTGGACCTTTCGAGATCTTCGAGAGAATAGGTCATGTGGCTTACCGATTGGCATTGCCGCCTCAGCTAGCGGGAGTACATAATGTATTTCATGTGTCGATGTTGAGGAAGTACTACCTCGATCCCTCACACGTGATTGATTGAAGACATGTTGAGTTGCAAAAGAATTTTTTATATGATGAGGCTCCGATAGGTATCATTGACCGGGCTGTGGAGAAACTGCGCAACAAGGAGATACTAGTGGTACGTGTATGTTGGTAGTTTCATGGCAGCGAGCAAGATACCTGAGAGTGAAAAGACCATAAGGCGAGTCATTTCCCTAAGATTATGAGAGTTGTTTCTTGATCTTTTATTATTGTAGTAAATTTCGAGGACGAAATTTGTTCTAAACAAGGAAAATTGTAATAACCTGTATTTTTTTTAGAAATTGAGTCGATAGGCTCGATATGTATTTTCATGTATTAATAAATGAATTATAAATGAAAATATATGATTTTACGGGTATTGCATATTTTAGTGTGTGAATTAAATGAATATATGTATTGTGCATTCATACATAACATTATTTTTCTAAAATTCTTGTTCTAAGTTATAGATTATGTTTCATTACTCACTAAGCCGTTGTGGACAAAATTGGCTCACTACTCTAACATTTCAGATTATTCTTCTACGGATAAAGGAAAAAAGGTGGTCATCGCGTAGAGCGCACCACGTTTACTTTGGTAGGTTTCCTCACATAATTTACTATTTTGAGAGTTAGTATAATGTATAAGAAATTGTAGATATTTTGACTTAGACATTCCGCTATTGCTACATTTAGGACATTGTATATATAGTTAATTTTTGTCTAAAAAAATTTCATACTGTAATTATTTGTTATAGTTGCTTCCGCATTTATTATGACTACTCTGATAGTGTTATATATGGTGTTATAGAGAGGCTTAACAGTGTTTTGAGCAAGCTTAGTTTGAGAATGGGTTTGTCAGAACACTGTGCCAATTGATTCGTCCTTCTTCCTAGGGAATTGGTCCCGACAACTTAATTGATTCAAACCTAATCCACTTTCTAGAACCCTGATTTCAGCATGTGATGGATCTCACTCCCACTATCATCGCCACTGCTCGAAAACTGCATTTTATCCAAGATCACCACATTCCACTCCTACTGGCGTGCGATTAGCACAAAGCAACGAGCAAGTAGTAGCTATGGCGAACAGACAGCAATGTCAACGACAGGCCACCATTGCTGCTGCATTCTTCTTCTCTGAGGGCGATGGTGTTATTCCTGCTGCTTCTTCTTCTCTATTTGATGTTTGCGATTCAGATTTGTTTAGTCAATTGCCTTGTTGTTTGCACTGTTCATGATTTTAGTTTGTGTTCATCATCGTTACTATTCACGAGGTCACCGTGGCTATTGTAAGTCATTGATGTGTCTTCTTCTCTGAGGGCAATGGTGTTGTTCTTGCTGCTTCTTCTTCCATGTGTTTGCGATTCAGATCTGCTAGGTCAATTGCCTTGTTGTTTGCACTGTTCATGATTCCGGTCTGTGTGCTCGTCGCCATTACTGTTTGCAAGGCCATCATCGCTGTTGCAGGTCACCACCGTCAGTGCTGCCTTCTTCTTCTCTGAGGATGATGGTGCTATTGCATTTCAGCCCTGGTGTTTGAGAGTGGTGATGTTTTGAAAATGATGTACCAACTATATATCAAATGTATACCATATATTAATGTTTTTACAGCCCTGTATACTAACAATATGCTGACGTTATATCAATATATGTTTAATATACTAATTTTGTTATTATATACCGACATTATATAAATATATATATTCGGTAGACTAATGTTTTTCATTGTATATTAATAGTATATCAACATTATACCAATATATAAGTTTATTATACCAATTTTTTATTGTATACTAATAATATATCAATGTTATACCAATATATATATTTAGTATTCCTAATTTCTTTATTATATACTAATAGTATACAGACATTATACTATTTATTATAGAATAATTTACAGTTATTGTGTACCAATAATATACAAACGTTATACTATTGATATTAAGTTTTCATGAAAATTTAGTTAAAAATGAATTCCGGTAGTTTTGATATTAAGTTTTTTATTTTTTGTATAAAAATAAAAATGATGATATTTTTATCATTTTTTTTTATTTTTCTGAATAGAAAAGTGTTTTCCCTCTCGTAATAAACCCGTGGCCTTTCCATCAACTTTGTCGGCAGATAGTTTGTTAGCTGCAAGAGGCATTTTAAAGGAGTCCAATGACTTAAGCCCAACATCAACAAAAGTCCCAGGCCATCAATATTGGGCCTACGTTAGTAGATATACGTAGAGAGTATTAATGAAGAATATCTTGGCCTTACGCCATGCCCATATGGAACTAGGATCCTTCAGAGAAGAAAATTACATATTTTTACAATAATTACTAAATAATATTGTATATTATCGCTTAAACATTTGACTAAAATATCACGTTTATCAAAACAATTATAATAATGTTGGTTTTTTGGTAAAAGGCGCAAATACCTGGTTTTTGTTTCTTTTAGTTTAAAGTTGAAATTATGTATTTTCGAACTTATTTTGTTCTCTTAAGTTCATCATCTTTGTTATCGTAAAAGATTAATGTAACAAAAATTATCATTGTTCTTAGAAGCTCTTAAAATCATAAAGAGGGGGTATATAATTTTCTTGAAATTGCGTGTTGCTATAGAATGGTATAAAATGCGTGTAAACTATTTGATGAAATGTTTAAGAGGATTACCGTCAATGAAAACAATAAACAATTTTGATTATTTCATCAACATCCACCTTGAAACCAGAGAGAAGTTATGTGTCAACCCTCTTTTTAAGCCTTTGCTTAATCTGGTTTATTTTACTTATAATCGATGATTGGTTGCTTCAAAGCATTTCATTGATGTGAAAAGATAAAGAATTTTTTTTCTTTAATAGAAAACTCTTTTTACTTCAAAAACTATTTGTTTAATACAAGGAGGGAAAACAATTCTTTACTTTTCAAGCAACCCTAACGGTCCGTTTGGTGTACAGGATATAATAATATTATTTTGATAAGATAGGATTAGGTATAAAAAATTTAAATAAAAATAAAAAATATTTTTTTATTGGGTGGGATAACTCAATCTCACCATTTTTTTTTGGTAGGATTGAGTTATCCCACCATCATGAGATAATTAAGCGGCCTGGATTATTTTTATCCAATCATATGTATCAAATATTGGATTAAGATAAAAATCTTTCCTATCTTATCCTAATCTCCTCTACTAAAAAACCTCAAAGGTCATGTTTGGTACATAAGATAGGACAAAAAATTAATCTAATCTGGTGTTTATGGCTACATAGGATAGTACATAGAATAGGACAAAAAATTATCCGAACCCACTTGCTTATCCTATATTTGTGGGATAACTTAAACCCACCATTTTTTGTGGAATTGAGTTACCCCACCCAAATAAAAAAATTTTGACTTTTATTTTTTTTAAAAAATATTTTTATCTCATCCTATCCTATCTCACCAAAATAATCTCATCCATCTTGTGCACTAAACGGGCCCTAAGAAGTGTTATTTGTACATTTCCTTTTTTTGTTATTCAAAGCATAATATATACATGTAATATCACAACATAGTAGCTAAAATTGTTTTTGACTAGTGTAAGAATGTTTAATCAAAAATCATCCATACTTCATCTGTGCCAATACATTATTTCATTTTTCGAAATATCAAACTTCTAATGGACTGTGGGCCTAATCATAATCCAAGATAGCCCTTTTAGCTATGGCATATATTTCTAACTGTAAATAATATATCCTTAATTACATTCCAAAATAATAAACTAAGTTTATATGATCAAAGAAGAAAAATAAACAATGTACCTACATGTAAAAGAGGTAGGAGGGGTAAGCTTAGCGGGCCTATTTCCTAACTATTCAAGCATAGACATATGAAGATTATGTACATACTTAAATATATTAGGCTTCTCAAGCAACATTTTATTTTAAGTTGGTCATTAGAAAGGGTAACCACACCGTAAACTAGTTCATGGTCACCATAACCATCAGGACATTACAATCGATTGTGGTATCATATAAGTAATTAAATGCCCACGGGACAACACGATCAACCGTGTTTTTCTTAAAAATAAATAAATAAATAAATAAATAAAGCTTCTCAATTTATAGAGAAATGGTCTATGTGAGAGATTTTGGACAATGCTTCGCCTCCAAAAGGCCATCATAATGGACATAATTACCATATTGCCCTAAACTACAGTTAACAATTTCAAAAATATGTTTTCATTTATAATAAGGTCACTCAAGAGATGGGATATTGCTAATTTTTTTCTTTGTCTAATCTCATGCTATCATGAATTTATGAGGATATATAACACATCAAGCCATGGCACGAACAATATTAACCATCAGATAAGAAGTTAACAACAAATGAAATTATAACATGAGTTT
>JAJIYU010011987.1:0-14918 GCA_030144865.1 Tinospora cordifolia | reverse complement strand
ATATAGAAAAGTATATGTGTAAAGGAAATGCATTCATGAATATAATATTTTATTTAGTATGATATTAAGATATGCATATATTATATAGAAGAATATATGTGTAAAGGAAATACATTCATGAATATAATATTGTTATAGTCCCACATTGGAAAAATAGACAAAACTAGTTGAAAAATGACACTATATAAACCCCCTTACTCTACCCATTTCAAATATAGAAAATGATAGTCCCACATTGGAAAAATAGACAAAACTAGTTGAAAAATGACTCTATATAAATCTCCTTACTCTAACCATTTCACTCATCCCAAAGCAAGAGTTAAAATTCCTCTTGCTCTCTCTTTGTCTCCTCCTTGGCAACCTTAGTTCTTTTTCTTCTTTTCTTGAGCTATTCTAAATAGCTCGCGAGAGAATAGCAATGAAGTGCTACAAAGATTTTAAGAAGCAATTTTGATGTAATTTTCTTTCCCTTTCTTTTAATTTATTATTTTGATTTAAATAATTCTTGCTTTTTTATTTGTTTAAGTTTAATTCTTGTCCTTTTTATTTATGCATTATTTTATTGCTTATGACCAAAAGAGTATGCTTTGTAGTTATGTCTTGTACGATTTTCTACATCAGAAATTGAAAGTCAACATGAGTGTTATATTGTTAAAGTTATTGTTTATCATGCATTATTATATTGCTTATGACCAAGAGAGTATGCTTTGTAGTTGCGTCTTGTACGATCTTCTACATTAGAAATCAAAAGTCAATATTTTCATGAATGTGAATGTTATTACCGTTGTAATAATTATTTATTATTGCTTCTATACACAAAAATAAGATTAAATAAGATTTCAACCATGTACCAGTACGGGAGACTTTCTGTGTTCCATGTAGAATTGGAACTGGCTGTCAATTCTAACACCAAAATGGAACGAGTTTTAGGAATGATCCTACTAGAGATGGGTTTGAGTTTCAAAATTGATTTCTCTCCCAAGATTTGGAGCACAGAGGTTATTCTCGTTCGGTCTAAATTCTGACTGAAACAATATGTTGTTTGAATTGATTTAATCCCTGAAAGTGCTTGATATGCTTGTATTATTTGGTTGAAATAATGAATTAAATAGATAGAATGATTCACTGGGCTTTTTAGCTCACCTCCTATTTTTCACATTTGAGGAAATTAACTTATCAGCCAACGTGGAGAATTATTTATTCTTTTATGTATTTCACTGTAGGGCATGTGGGCCCAAGCTAAATTATGTTTTTCAGTTTTGAATTTATTTTTCCTATAATTGATCATTGTACTCAGAATTTTTGAATAAATAAATGAAGGATCTTAATTATTATGATGTCATTTTGTACATAGACTAATGTACACAGAAACCCTCATAGATTTGGGTCTAAGAAGAAGAAAATGTAACACAGGTCTGTCTCTTGGGCGGCCTAAGATTATTGATCAAAGAAAATTAGAACGTTAGATGACATGAACGTTGAGGCTCGGGAGGCGGGGTGATACAGACGAGGATGATCGCGGTCATTGACCGTTGTAATGCAATTAATTAATTTATTTCTAATTTTGTTTAAGGTTTTTAAGTGTTTTAATATAAATAGTAAAAAGATTAGGGTTTAAACATTTTGAACCTTCAAAAATAAGTTGATTTTTTATGGCTGAACAAAGGAAAAGAAAAAGAACAAAAAATGATTGAAGATCAAGGCTTGATTTTTGAGTATGTTACCTTGTATTCATTATTCTTTGATGTTTAAACTTACTACAATGTCAGGCTAGTTAATCTCTAAGTCTAGGATGTAAATTTCTGATGTAGGAACCAGAGATTTCTTATTCCAATTAATTGATTTTGATGAACTATTTTATATTGTGTGTGTTTAATGCTTAATGTTTACTGGCCATGAACATTATGATCTCAAACTATTAAATTAACTCGGGAGAGAGGTTTAATAGTTAGACTATCATAATATAGACCTAGAATAGTTGATTGATTGGAGGGTTATTTACTATTTAGGGGGTTGTACGTGATTGTTGTTCACACGACATTAGGTTATTAACTGTGTGCCTTAGAAGAGGGTATTAGGAAACAAGACTGATAGGTGTTAAGGTGCTTCATGAGAGGGCCTTAATGATAAGTGTTAGAACCCACAATAATATAAGTTTAATAAATTGAATAGAAATTGAAGGTGAGAACAAAAAAAATTATTATCCTAGACAATTATTCAATATAGTTTTCGAAATAGATTTATTGCTTTTCAATAGTTTTAATTCTAATTTAGATTCAAACAAATCAAACTTTGTTATGTGCCTTAATAAAGTGAATGCTAACATTAGATTGAGATTTGAGATAGTTGACTAGATTCTGTTCCCTGAGGATGATACCCGGTCTCTACTGATTATTATTACTACGATCTTGTACACTAGCTGGGTTTCCAACAATTAGAAAGGTTTAACAGTGATTGGACGAACTTGACTCAGTAAGTGGGTTCGTTGAGTTACTGTACCGGTCGGGTTGTCTTTCGGCCTAGGGAAGGGGTCCCAGCAATTCTATGTTTACTATATAAAGAAATCATCATTTTTTTTTTACTTTCTAAAATATTGGTGCTATATTTTAATATTTTGCAATATTTTTAATTTTGTATAGTTTCATTTAATAATGCCCCCTTTTCAATTTCTCAACATATTGAAACCTTTTTTTTTGTTTTTTGTAAAAGATTTTTTTTAACTTCAAACTATAAACACCTTTGATTTTTTTTTTTTGGATATTGATTGCTTTTTTTTTGAACTTTTTAGTTCATTGCCCCCCTTTAATTCATAATTTGATGTTCTTTTTATTTGTATATAATTATCTTCCTTTTTTACTTCCAAAATATAGGCAATTAGGTTTTTTTAGGTAATGCTGCCTTACAAAAATTTTAAAAAAATGTTTACACTTTCTGTTTTGAACTTTTGGAAATATCTCAATAGTCCTTTTTTTGAAAAACCTTAGTGCATTGTTTTTTTTTATTGCTTTTTGTGGCACTTCAACTTTTATGTATCCAAAGTAAATTACATGTTGTATATAATATCTTATTTACCACTTTTATCAATATATATTGCAGATAATTAAATTGAACAAAACCACCTGAAAATATCATTTCCCTTTGCTATTTGTGGATCAAATGCTAGACCGGATTGCTGGGTATGACTGCTTCTTGGATGGGTACTCAAGATACAACCATATTGTTATTATACCAGAAGATCAAGAAAAAACCACTTTCACTTATTTGTATGAGACTTATGCATTTACTTTCACTTATTTGGTCTTTGCAACGCACCAGCCACTTTTCAGAGATATATGATGGCAATCTTTGCAGATATGATAGAGGACATCATGAAGCTATTTGTGGGTGACTTTTCTATGTTTGGTGTCACTTTTGATGGATGTCTGTTTAATTTGGAGAAAGTTCTCTCCCACTATGAGGAAAAGAACTTGGTACTCTATTGAGAGAAACGTCATTTCATGGTTTGAGAGGGCATTGTCTTAGGCAATTAAGTATTGGTAGATGGACTTGAGATAGATCGAGAAAAGATCCAGGCTATTGAGAACTTGACACCACCTACATCTGTTCAAGAAGTGTGAAGTTTCTTAGGGCATACGGGTTTCTATCACTGTTTTATCAATAACTTCTCTCAGATTGCTTGACCCCTATGCAGTCTACTAGAGAAGGAAGTTGATGAGTTCAACTTCACAGTTGAATGTTTTGAAGCTTTCAACACATTAAAGAAGGCACTAATATAGGCTCCTATTATGTTTACACCAGTTTGGGGAGAGCCTTTTGAAATAATGTGTGACGCCAATGATTATGTTGTTGGTGTGTATTGGGACAGAGACGTGAAAAGACGTTTAGAGCTATATACTATGCAAGCAAGATGCTAAATGATGCACAAAAGAACTACACTACTACTGAAAAAAGTTTCTAGCTATTGTTTTTACATGTAACAAGTTCCGCTCTTACATTGTGGGTTCTCATTACAAGGTGTTCATTGATCAGGTTGCAATCTGTCAGCACTTCACTAAGAAGGATGCGAAGTCTTGTCTTATCGTATGGATCCTGTTGCTGCAAGAGTTCGATATTGAGGTGATAGACAAGAAGGGTACAGAGCATGTAGTAGTTGATCACTTGTTTCGCCTATCTAATGAAGCCATTAAAGATCCAAAGAACATAATTGAGCTCTTTCTTGATGAACATCTCTTAACTATTAGTGACAGTTCACCATGGTATGCAAATTTTGCTAATTATAGAGTCACTGGCAGTACCCCATTGGATTTGTCTCAAGCTTACCTCAAGCGCTTCCTACATGAAGCTAAGTTCTATCTATGGGATGATCCCTATCTTTATTGGAGGTGTGCTGACAAGGTGATTTGTCGTTACATTTCAAAAGCTGGAATTAATAAAGTTCTTTATGATTGCCATGCTTTGCCTTATAGCAGTCATTACAACCATCAACGAACTCCTAGGTGTGTTCTTGAAAGTGGGTTTTATTGGCCCACTATGCTAAAGGATGCTTACCAGTTTGTAAAGACATGTGAAGCGCGCCAAAAACAGGGCAACATCTCAACGAAGAATGAAATGCCTCTTACATCTTTTGTAGAAATTGAATTATTTGACGTACGGGGCATAAACTTCATGGGACCTTTTCCATCATCTGATGGAAAACAACATATATTGTTGGCTGTTGATTATGTCTCCAAATGGGTTGAAGAAGTTGCCACAACCAAGAATGATGCTAGAGTAGTGTTGAAGTTCCTTTCTCGCAACATCTTCTCTCATTTTGGCACACCAAGAGCAATTGTGAGTGATAAAGGTACACATTTCTACAATAGAATATTCAATAACATTCTCACCAGTATGGTGTGCGACACAAGGTTGCTTGCCTTATCATCCTCAAACCAATGGGCAAGCTTAAGTGTCTAATCGAGAGATCAAGACTATATTGCAAAAGAAAATTGGGACTAACTGCAAGGATTGGGTCCTAAAATTGGATGATGCACTGTGGACATATAGAACAACCTTCATAACTCCCATTGGCATGTCCCCGTATCAGTTGTTATATGAAAAATCCTATCACTAGCCATGTGAGTTAGAACATCAGGCTTATTGGACAATAAAGAAGCTCAACTTTGATGTGAAAGCCTATGGGGAGAACCGTCTACTGTAATTAGTAGAACTTGAAGAATTTTGGCTGATGCTTTTGAGAACAACACTATATACAGGGAAAAAATAAAGAAGTGGCATAACAAGCTCATTGAGAAGAAAGAGTTCAAACTGGAAAATACAAGTATTACTATTCAATTCAAGATTCCATTTGTTTCTAGGCAAGCTTAAATCTCGCTAGTCAGGCCCCTTCCTTGTCACACATGTGTTCCCTTATGGCATAGTGGAAGTTCAAAGCTTGGTGGATGGCCATAAATTCAAGGTGAATGGCAAGAGATTGAAGATATTTTATGGAGGACCAAAGCAGATGGCGGAGCTGATAGAACTGAAGGAATAATGCACTGTATCCACGTCGAGCTAACGACATTAAACACAATGCTGAGTGGGAGGCAACCCACTATTCATTTCTATTTTCGCACTCATTTCGTATATAGTTCTTAAATTTTCTATGATGCGTGTTAATTTTTTTATTCTTTTATTTCCTATATTCATGATGTTTAAGACTTAGTTAAACATATAAAATTTCTAGTGTCATATGCATTCTGATAACTGCGCTCACCATAATTTGTACTGGAATTATCATTCTAGTGACCGCGATCACCAGAACGTAGAATGAGAAAATCATTCTGGTGATTGCGGTCACCAAAACAATACCAAAAATTGCATTTTGGTGATCGTAGTCACCAGATTACCATAGGTCGTGAACTAGGGTTACCACGGTCTGTGGACCATGGTAATCAGAACCCCATTTTAAAAAAAAATGACACATTTATTGCGATCAACTGAACAGTAACCGTGGTCATCGCGTCATTTAAAACATAAATCGCAGTCATTATTGCCTATTTCATGCCATAATTTCTTTCATTTCTCTAGATCTCTCTGCATTCCAAGAGTTTCTTTGTGCGTTTCTTCCTCTTCAAGCCACAATGTAAGTTCTTTTATTTCATTTTACATTATTTCCATTCTTTAATCTTGCATTTAGGATTGCTTCATGCATTAGACTTTATTTTAGTCAAGTTTTTCAAGTTATTCTTCATTTATCTTTTCTATGGCTCATTTTTAAAAATTTTGGCGTTGGTGCAAGCTTAAAATTACTGTGGTTGATGGCTTGTCACTCTTTGCTTCTTCTATTTGAATGATTAGATGTTTTTGATATGCATATAATATTGAAAATAGTATACATGAATATTTGCAATGCCCTGGGTGTTTTTGATTGACTAATAGTAGTTTAGGCTATATTTGGATATTAGGACTAGTTTTATTGCTAGAAACGCATCTCCCATTGATTCTTTGAATAAATAGTCTACTATGAAAATGCCTGGCCATTGTTCTGTTATTGCTCGGTTTAAATGCTCTATTTCTTATATTGATAGAAGTTTTCCTTGCATACTGACATTTTGTTTACAGGCCTCCTAGAATGAAGCATCTTGCATCTAAGGGGAATCAAGCCCCACCCCCTCCTGCCCTTGGAGGCAAACATCACTTTAGGTCTATTGTAGCCAAGAAACGGTTCAATATCATTAGAGGGAGCAGACATTTGACTCCTAAGAGGTGTATTATGCTAATGTAGGAGGAGTGCAACCTCAAGATTGATGTTGTAGTTGCTGCCAGACATTAGGAGAGGCTCATTAATGCCCCCTCTACTATAGTTATAGCATTGGTACAAGAGTTCTATGCCAATGCAGCAAAGAGGGATGGTACAATAGTCTGGGTCTGCGAGAAGTGGGCCTAATTTGGTGCTGCAGCAATCAACGAGGTTTACGGGTTCCCAGCTGACTCCCTTGATGAGTATTACACTCTTCTACCTTTCTTTAATGATGAGGATGTGTTATGTATTCTTTGTGTAGAGGGAGCTTCCTAGTCTTGTTATAATGAAAAGCCAGTGAGCTTAATCAAGAGTACATTCTGCACGACTGCGAAGGTTTGGCTATACTTAGTTTGTGCTAACCTTCTTACCTATGTGGCTATTAATAGGATCACTGTAGGGAGGGTGATCTTGGTCTACTGCATCATAAAGGAGCTTCCAATCAATATCGGTGCCATCATTTCTAGCTCCATTCCGTCCGCCATAGATAGGACCAATGTAGGACTACCCCACCCTACCTTGATTAATGAGTTCTGCATATTGCTGTCAAGATGTTCACTGATGCTCCTACCAAGAAGAGGAAGGCTACTATAGAGTCCTCAAAGCATTCAACAGATCCTTCTCCTACTATCCATCCACTGTAGCCCCACCTTCATCATCCAATACTGTAGCGCCATCTTCATTTGCTACACAGCCCATTGATTTACACTCTCTTATTCATGGCCTAGTCTACATCACACAGTGGCTACACAGTGATAACCCGCTAAGGTGTAGGCTAACCCTCCCCCCCTACTTTATGCCATACATGGATATGTGGTGTTATGCTCCTCACGTGCCTCCTACTTCGCCAGTTGATAATGCTGATGATGATGATGACAATGATGGTGCTGGGGATAATGATTTCATCACAGAGGCTGAAGTTTTTGGAGATGATTTTTGATTTATTTTTTCTTTTGCATTGTATTTTCTTTCATTTTTCTTTGTCCTTGTATATACTTTTGATGTGCTTGACTCTTTATATTATTAATCAGTTTGCCTAACTCTTTCATGAACTCCATACTAACTTTTCTACCTTTTTGGATGCGTGTCTTTGATGTTTGCTCTCCCATTTATGTGCGTCTATGTGCTCTTGACGACAAGACACTATTCAAGTTTGGAGGTGCGAATCTCTTCAATATGTTAGGTTTAGTTTTCCTTTTTATTTCATGTCTATTTTTTTAAAGATTTTTTGTATTGCATGTTTTTGGATCATGTTAGGAACATATAATATGAGTCAATTAGGCTAGATTCATACCATAATGATTAAAATCTTCACTGAGTGACCAATGACATTTGAAGTTCCTACATAACAATGAGACAAAGAATTAGGGTATGCTCAAACACTCTATGTGCTTAGTTTATCTGAAATTCAATTTTGATGGAACCCTGTAGCCTTAGTTAGATTGAGAATCTGAAACTAAGAAAGTGAAGAGTGGAAGCCAAACTATAAATAGAATGAATTTTCTACGGACCCTTGAAATAATCAAATCTATCTTGAAAATTACTTAGGAAGAACTTTAATAAAGAAATGACGTAGGTCATCATTATTTAAGCTAGAGCCAAAAGGCCAGTCCGAGACATACTCACCATTTGAAGCCAATTTTGAGCCCTATAGCTTGTTTTCTTATTATGAACCCAAACAACATATAAACCAGTTATCCTTTTATAAATTGCACCTATTTATGTACACTCATGGTTTAATCCTACCCAGTTTGAGATGTGAAAGAAAGAAGGAATGCTAATATCGAAGTACATGTGCCGTCAGTTTAATTTTGATGTATTAACATTGTTTTATTAAAAAAAAAAGAAAAGAAAAGAGAGAACAAGAGAAAAAAAAAAGAGGAGTATATCTATTTCAGTACTATCATTAAAAGCTGAATTTTTTACTTTTACAAAAATGTATATATATGAATACATATTGTACTACCTATGATGAAACAAGTTTAGGAGAGCTATGAAAACAAGATGATGGAAAAGAGTGAAACAAACATGACATTATTTCAAAAAGAATAATTTTGCATTGAATTAAATAGGTAATTTTCCTTGCAAGATGATCATTAATAGATCTACCTATATAGTTATCGATAGAATTTGTTTCGATAGGTAATTTTCCATGCAAGATGATCATTAATAGATCTACCTTTTGCAAATGCTTCTTTTATGAATTTTCCTTGCTAATCGATCAATTATTCTCAATAATCAGATTTTTTTCTATAACTTTTGTCTCTGAGTCAAAAATCACTTGTAGTGAGCACACCTAAACTAATATCCTAATTGAGAAAAAAAAATCAACAAAGAAGGTACTACACACCCATGCCTAGAATTATTGATAGTTGAACTTAGGACCTCTCAAAAAAATTCGCTCCTAAAGCAACCTTTGTTGGTTCTAAAATGTTTTGGCACATGTAATTCTATTACTATATCATTCTTAGGTGTTAATTTGTTTGAGGTCATTGTAGCTACTGATTTTTGTTGCCATGAACACCGACATAAGTGTTGGCTTATTAAGAAGGGAAAAGAGAAAAGAATGAAGTGACAAAGAAAGATATTACATTTATGCAACATAAACTGATTCAATCCATTCAATTAATAGTTTCACATTTAAATAGCTAAACAAATGATGTGGAGCATATCCTAAAAAAAAATAATGTTGTTATATCTAAATAAAATCCACAAACTAACAACTTCCAAAGAATTAGGATATGATTGGATCAAACTCAAACTCAAACACAAATGTAAAGTAATAAAAAAGATAAGGAAAATATTATGTGTAGTCAAAAAGTAAATATTTAACTCTTTCCATTGCTCTAGGAATTGTAGGCTCCAATTTTTTGCCTTAAGCTCTTAAACATGCTAAGTGAAAGTGGTTTTATGAACAAGTATGTCAATTGATCTTCAAATGGAATAAACTAAAATTACTTCTCCATTTTTTTTGCACATCCCTTAAGGAGTAAAACTCTATATTATCTTTTTGCTCATGAAGCATCAAATCGTTAGAGACTGCAATTGTTGCTTGGTTGTTAGTAGAAAGCTCTATATTATCGTTTTGCTCTATATGTAGATCATGCAAAAGTTTTTCAACCGTAGAGCCTAATTTAATGTTACAATTGTTAAATAAATTCTATTTTTGTACTGGATTGAGCAGCTTGAGCACCATGAGAAAAAACCTAAACCTAAGCTAAAACAATATTCTAAAGTACTCTTTATGTCATTAATTGACTTAACCAAATCACTATTTTAAAATCCAATCAACTAGAAGTTGTGACACTTCTCAAATTTTACTCCATGATTAATGGTGCTTGTAATGTATCGTAATATCATGTTGGCTACTCTTAAATGCATGATACTAGCACAATGCATAAATTGTGATAAGGCACTTATAACAAATAGATTGACTAGCCTTATTGTTGTGAGATACATTAGGCATTCAATAAAGTTTCTATAATTACCCTCATTAAGTTAATTAATGTCGTATTCCTTGCTCAACTTCTCTTTTTGATTTATTGGTGTGTTTATTGCTTTGCGCTCCTCCATCTAAAGTTTATTTAATATTTCCTTTGCATATTTCATATAATAGATAAACACTCCATTTCAATCTTGTTTGATTTTTAGTTCGAGAAAAAAAAAGGTCATAAGACCAAGATCTATCACTTCAAAAACTTCCATCACTTCTAGTCTGAACTCCTGAACCAACCTCGTATTATTTCTTGTCACCAAAAGATCACTACATAGAGGGACACTGTGAGAATGTCATATCCCTTATCTTTAACACAAAAGTGGACTTAAATAAACTTTTTACAAACCCTAGCTCAACAAATATTCATTTATTTTGTTTTAGGTGATAGAGAACCTTCTTGAGCAAGTAGACTCGATCTTTTTCATCTTGCCTCATGAATGTTTCAAGTAGCTTCACATATATTTCTTCCTTCCATACACTATGTGAAAAAGCCAATTTCACATCTATTTGGAGTAGTTTCAAACCTTTTGTGTTGTTATTGCTAGCAACAACTTGATTGTGTCTAATCTAGCAACAGGAGCAAATGTGTCAAAATGATCAACACCATAAATTTGTGCTTACCCTTTAAGTAGAAGCCTAGCCTTTTACTTGCTGATGGAGCCATCTACATTAACCTTTATTCTGAACAAACATTTTACTCTTATAACTTTTCGATCTTCAGGGTGTCTACTTGTTCAAATATTTTATTCTTCTAACTCATTGATGTTTCTTCCACTATTGCTTTCTTCCATTTTGAATCTTTAAGCACTTCTTTATAGTGACCAGGTTCACATACTGCCACATTACCTCTTTGATAGATTTCTAAAAGTAGCCTTACACCTTTTACTAAAGGATTTCATTTAACCATTCATCCGGTGTTTGCTCATCAAAAAAGAAAAGAAAAGAAAAAAAAGTTGGCTTATGGACATTAGGAAGATCCACTTGTTCTTTGTGGATTCTTTGAGTTCCATTGTAACACCTTATCTCCCAATGACTATCTCTGAGGTTACGATTGTTGATACTACCCTCGTTCATCGTTAATTGCAATATAATCAATTAATATGATATTATATTACAGTAGTTCATCAACCATCTATTTACTATACACAGAGGACTCATCGGGGTCACTCGGGGGACAAGGCATTACTAATCCCCCCTTTAGTACTTGTGCTACAATCTCACTCAAAAATAAAGTCAATAGATAAAAGTAACTCTTAAAGTTAGCTCTCCTTTGTGTACATCAATGAGAGCATGTCCGGTAGCTAGAAATGGTCTTCCAAGGATAAGTAGTATCTCACAATCTTCCTCCATATCTAGAACCACAAAATCCACTGGAAATATGAACTTATCTACCTTAACTAACACATCCTCAACCACTCCTTTAGGATATGTTAAAGATCTATCAGCTAGTTGGAGAGTAATGGTTGTTGGCTTGATTTCTATCATTCCCAACCTTTTACATATAGCCAAAGGCATGAGATTTATGCTTGCTCTGAGGTCACATAGTACCTTCTCAAAAATTTCAGACCCAATATTGCAAGGATAGTGAAGCTACCTGGATCTTTCAGCTTTTGAGGAAGCTTCTTCTGTAAGATTGCGCTACATTCTTCAGTGAGCTTGACTGTTTCAAAATCCTCCAACTTCCTCTTCTTGGACATGATCTCCTTCATAAACTTTTCATAGTTGGGCATTTGTTGCAAAGCTTCAGCAAATGGAACATTTATATGGATCTTCTAAAACTTATCCAAGAATTTAGCAAACTGTTCATCCATCTTCTTTTTCTAAAACCTTTGAGGAAAAGGTAAGGGTGGGGTTTCAGAAATTCGGCTCTCTTGATTTGTTCTTTCTTTGGCCGTACCTTTTAATGATGTCGGATCTTCATGTTGACTTTTGGATGACTTTGGCTCATCCTTCTCATTGCTAACAGCTCCCTCAGCTTCATTAGGTAGTATGCTTGGATTTGGAGGACCTACAACCTCCTTGCCACTCCTTGTAGTAATCGCCTTGCAGCTCTCCTTTGGATTTACTTGAGTATCACTTGGAAAAGAGCTCCGCTGCTGATTCGACACTATTTGTGCCAATTGCCCCACTTGTGTTTCCAAATTTCTAATAGTAGCATTGATGTTTCCAACCTGAAGTTCAATTCCGGAAACTCTTGTGTCATTCTTATCAACCCTGCCAATCAACTCTTTGAAGAATCTTGAGTGCATACTCATCATTTCATCAAGTTTATCCTCCAAAGACGACTTCTTATCTTGTAAAGGTTGTTGATTGACAAATCTTGGAAGCATTTAAACATTTCTATTGTTTGCATATGAGAAATTCTCATGGTTTTTCACACCCGGATGGTAATACTTTGGAACATTATATCCTCCAACTGGTGCTTGATACCCGTTGAATCTGTTCATTGCATTCATCTGTTCAATTGAAGCCTCGCCATGAAAGGATGACTTATTAGTTTCAACAATGGAGTGTGCTTGTTGATGTTGTTGAAGTTGTGCTCCACTATTCTTTTCTTCCACCAAATTCAGCCTATGAGTCATTGCTGCTATTTGGGCATGCAAGGCACTGATCTCATCAACTTCATGAATTCCCACTCTCTTAGCTGTACTTCTTTCTGTATCATGTCCTTAAGCGTTAGCTGCCATGTCCTCAATCAGTTGAGTTGCCTCTGTGGTTAATTTCCCCATCAAAGATCCTCCACTTGTTGAATCTACCAATGCTCGTGCGAGCGGTGTAAGTCCACTATAAAACATCTGAATTTGAAGCCAAGGTAGATAACCATGTTGTGGGCAACGCCTTAGTAGGTCTTTAAATCTTTCCCAAGCCTCATATAAAGATTCAAACTCAGATTGTTTGAAAGCAGTTATCTCCCCTCGCAGCTGATGCACTTTGGCTAGTGTGAAGTACTTTTGTAGAAACCTTTGACCCATCTCTTCCCAAGTTGTGATACTTCCCGGAAGCAAGATCTGCAGCCAGCTTTTTGCTTTATCCCTTAAGGAAAAGGGAAATAATCTCAGCCTCAGCTGATCTTCAGTTACTCCATGGATTTTTACAGTATCGCATATCTCCATGAATGAGTTTAGATGTACCATTGGGTCTTCGACAGCTGAGCCTCCAAACTGTTGCTGCTGCACCATGGTGATCAAGGACAGTTTCAACTCAAAAGTATTTGCATTAATGGGTGTCCTTGCTATTCCTAAATAATTGTTGTTCAAAACAAGTTTGAAGAAGTCTCGCAATGGTGCTTCCCCGTTATTACCAACACACGAACTGCCGTTTTTAGCCATGCTTGATGCACATTCTTGAGCCTACAACCGAATCTGATTGATTGTCTTCAGCAAATCTGGATCGTAGGTGTCACAGGGGTGTTCACTCATACAAGCCTGAAACACACAAACGCAAACAGATCAAGTGTATTCAATATATTCTTAAGTAATGATAAGATAAATCAATTAATAAGTAATAATAAAATAAAATATCGTCTTGACTAAAACCATCCAAATTCGACTGGTTTTAAAAACACTAACACCGTTTATGCCCTGGCAACAGCGCCAAAAACTTGTTAGCAACCTCGCAAGTGTACGGGATCGTAGTAGTAATAACTGGTAAGATCGGGTATCCTCCTCAGGGAACAAGGGTTGCTGTTGATTTCGAATACTAGAGTTAGTAATGATCACGGTTTTATCAAGACTAGATTGGATTTGGTTGAATTAATTTCAATACTGGAAACTGATCTAAACAAAGATAATAGTAAATTTTTGAAGAATTCAATAGATAAACTTGTCTAGGATAGTGAATGTCGCTGCTTAGTTTGTAAACCTTTGTTGTAGTTATGAGTTAGCTAATCTATGAGTTATAGCATCAATGGTTCAAATCCTTTCCCAAGGTATTTCAACACTCAATAGATTTGTTTTGTCAAACCCTCTTCCGAAGCGTTCACTTAACAATCTATATGTTCAGTTTAACAATCCCTGTGCAACTCCCTAAATTGGTCAACTATCTCCTGATCAATCAACTGATCTAGGTCCAACTTATGATATCCATCCTTTAGGCTTCTCTCTCGAGATAGACTAAAAGATTAATTTCAATACATCTATGGCCAGTGGACATAAGGCTTTAAGTCTACCCAAGAAGGAATAACATCTATAACTCAGCAACTACAATTAGATATTACAAACTATGCTTTGAACATCACATCCTAGACAATAAAACTGATTAGCTAGACATGAATTCAAAGGAAATCATAAAATTAAGTTCAAAGAAGCAATACATACTCAAATCTCTTTTACACTCTTCAATAATCAATAAAAACCTAGTCTTTCATGCCCTAATAGCCATCATAGTGTTTCTTCTTCGATCTCCTCCTCTATTGACTCTAATTACCCTCTTTTATTTATAGTCCTGCACTAAAAAACCTAAAAAATACAAAAATCTCGCTATAAAATCGAGTGACCACGGTCCATCCTTTTGATGTCAAAAACCCAGATTTCCTGTGTAATACCTCATAATTTAGAATGAATAAACAAGAATTTTTGTCAATTAATTTATCCAATAGTATATGTATAAAGAATTATGGACCATTATTGAATTAATGATCCAGGT
>JAJIYU010011986.1:0-14870 GCA_030144865.1 Tinospora cordifolia | reverse complement strand
CAAGCACCTATAAATACTAATTAGAAGAAATTGCTAGATTATCACATGACGAATGTGTATTTTCAATCTAGATATCATAGTCATGATATTAACCTTTCTTAATATATCTTGTATAATAATTATTTGAAAACTTAACTGATTATAATATTTCATAAAACAATTGCCTTTTAGTTACCTGGTAGTGTGTGCGAGAGGTTTTAAGATTGTGAACTTGAAGATGGTGGTGGCCAGAAAAAATAAAAATGAAAAAGAAACTAAAAGTAGGCCTCCTTTCTTATGTTGATATCAGAAAATTCTTATGGGTTTTACTATAGTCATTTGTTTTAGTGATTATATACAACAAAGTTCCAAGATTATTGTCACAAATGTTCTTTTTAATTTGCATGCATGACATTAATGTTATGTCAAAGCTCAAGACTTTTTCAGTGCAATAACTAAAAGTAATATTATCCTTAATTCGATTAAATTGTTTTATCACACGCTTCCTCTTTCTTGTATTGAGATGTTTGTTAAAATTCAAATCTAAAATGACATTACATTGGAAAGTATATCATCACAAATCAATAAGGGTGTAAGTCAACTCAACCATCCCGATCAACTCAAACCTAGCAAGTTGGGTTGAGATGGCTAAGCGTTTATTGGGTTGAGTTGAAAATTCCAATCCAAACTACTTTGTATTGGTCACTAGCACAAAAAATTTTATAGGAAAACATAGTAAGAAAAGAGGAAAGCTATATGGTGCATACAATGTAGAGTTGTGCTTCGAAAATTTGATAAATTTTGTAAAAATGAAAACTCTTGATAGTGGATTATTTTTGTGCTTTACAAAGTTGTAAATGTTTCTTGATTTTGGGTTTTACCACATAAAAAAGTTTGTCTCTTGTTTATTAATCTTTGTCTCTATTACTTGTTTAATTAATCTTCTTTTTATTATATTCTTGCAAAACATTTTTTTGTTTATTATCTTTTATTAACTTTTTTTCGTTAGAATAAAGTCAAGTTTTTGGCATGTGAAAAGTTTGGGATTTATTATTTTTTTAAAAAAAAAGTTTGAGTTTTACATGCAAAGGCTCCTATGTAAGGGAGAAAAGATTGTTTCATTTGATCTTAAAATCAGCAAAATAAATAAAATAATGACGTCGGTTTCATAAAAAATTTTGAAAATGTTTGTGAAGAAACTAGTAGAGGATGTGACGACCCACATTTTAGACATCAGATTGACGGATTTGACACATGTATATTCTATATATTTTCTGAATTTTTAATGAAAATATATGAATTTTTTCCAATTTTGAATCATTTATTAAAAAAAATTAGGATAATGGAAAAATTGCGATTTGAGGAGAAAACACATGAAATTATAAACAAAATGTATTTTCTTGAGAAAATTAATTTTTAGGATTGATTATTAAATTTTTAGAATAATTATGAAATTTTTAGAGTGACAAATAAAATTTTTGAAAAAAAATATGATTTTTAGAGAAATTATTTAATTTTTGGAGATACTAATTGTATAAATGATGAAATGGTATATAATAGGAACATTTTGGTAAAAAAATGATGGATTGATTATTTTAATAATTTAAAAAAAAAAAGAAAAAGGAAAATTTAGAAATATATATATGTGTGTAGATAAAGGAAACAAGAAAAAAAAAAGTTAAATTTTAGCGCACAGGCCGAATGGTCCGTGCGGCCAAAAATTTGATAAATTTTGTAAATGTAGAGTTGTGCTTACAATGTAGAGTTGTAAATGATGGAGAGCACTTTTGGTGATAGCCACTCTCATCTTGTGGCTATCATATATTAAAATAATTTATTTATTTAAAAAAAAAAAAAGGAGGAAGAAGAAGAAGACGGGAATGGAGAGAGGATTTTTGAGAATGGCATTGGTGAAGAGATCATGAGGATTGAAAAAGAAATGGCATCCCAAGTCTAGTCTCTTTCCTCTACTTTTTGAACGTTAGGGAATAGAAAGAGAGAGTAAGTGAAAGTTTTTGAGAATCCAAAGTTACAATTTTTAAGTACCACTCAGTCAAACCCAATCCCAAACCCTTCCAGCCCTTTTCATTTCTAACCCTACCCCCATCACTTTATTACTTTTTGCCATCGAATCTCAACAATTCCATATTCAATCTCCTAACCTAAAATGAATATATATATATATATATATATATATATGCAAAGACACAATGCTGGTGATAATATCTCAATACAATACTTCACATTGCAACAATTGTATTCTTCATGTCCTTAGGATAAGAATAAATATAATTAAAAATTATGCATTCCCAATGATCTCTTCACCAATGCCATTCCCAAAAGTCCTCTCTCCATTCCCCTCTTCTTCTTCTTCCTCTTTTTTTTTTAAATAAATAAATTATTTTAATATATGATAGCCACACACACAATCATATATCTTCTTCTTTTCTAAAGCGAATTAGAGTGGCTATCACATAGGAACATTTTGGTGAGAAAATGATGGATTGATTATTTTAATATTTTTTTTTTAAAAAAAAGGAAAATTTAGAAATATATATATGTGTGTGTGTGTGTGCGCGCATGTGTGTGTGCGCACATGTGTGTGTGCACGTGTGTATAGATAAAGGAAACAAGAAAAAAAGTTAAATTTTGGTGCACAGGCAAAATGGCCCATGCGGGCTGAAAACAAGTCGAGCCCCAAGCCCAACCAGCGCCGAACCAGGTGCAGGCCGTTGGCCCATGCGAGTTTGAGGGCCCAACCGTGGGCCAGCCCATGTCTTGGCTGGCCCAACCGTGGGCCAGCCCATGTCTTGGCTGGCCCACGTGCCCAGCAACTGGCCCCCCTTGTATTTTGGTGTTTTGTGCAATTTTTAGACGAATTTTGGCAGATTTTCCAGCACTTTCTGGGCATTTTCCAGCCATTAAACCATGGGAATCCATGGTATTGCACCCCTTGTTTTTGCCATCAAACTCAACCACCTAAGATGGCCAATGGACATTACCAACTGGGCATCCAGCATGAGAGTTTGGAGGCTACGTGGGTGGCCACGTATCATCCTATGTGGCCATGCAAGCTCCCTTTCATGCGACAAAACCCCCTTCTTGAGCACAAATCTAGGATTTCCAGCTGTTGTAATCCTTGCTCGCAAGCTTGAATCTCGTTCATTTCGTGGCCAAATCTATTGAATCTTAGCTTGTTTTAAAGCTCATACTACCATCTACGAAGTCCTATGAACAACTTGTTGAATCTTGGAACTATTTGGAGCTGAAACCCCCGAGAAGAAGTATTGTTCATAGTGTTCAAACCCAGAAAACCAAAAAAAGTTTGTGTTAAAACCACCTTTGGAGCTTTGAGTCCTAGGTCATTTTCAGACCATTTTGGAGGTAAGATTGTCCATCTTCTTCATTTTCATGTGTACTCTAACCTCCAATTGTTAGAGAATGAAAAATAAGGCTTTACACATGATTTTCAAGCCATTAAAGTTGCTTATCTACTCACTGTTTGCAGTTGTGTAATAGAAACAGTGTTGGAGCAACTATGAGAAGGCTCACACCTGAACCATTCTAGGTTCGCCCCTAGGGTAAGACCATTCATTTTACCTTTCATTATGTGTATTCAAGTGTCCATGTGATAGAATCCGAATATTAGAACATTTAA
The DNA here is from genome assembly GCA_030144865.1 of Tinospora cordifolia. NCBI lineage: Eukaryota > Viridiplantae > Streptophyta > Magnoliopsida > Ranunculales > Menispermaceae > Tinospora > Tinospora cordifolia. The sequence continues at coordinate 11,233 of JAJIYU010011986.1, read as the reverse complement.
TACATGTTATAAGTCACTGGTGTTGACTATGTGATTCACTATTGCGACAGTGCCAACAGAGTCAGGTGTTGGACCAAATTTGAAGTTGTATTTGGAACACTTAAGGACATCCCTTGGGACTAAAACCAGAGGTGTTTGAAACCTCATAATAGAGGCTACAGAGAGGTATAAAGATCTAACCATGAGCCTATGTGGGTATGATTTAGTACACTTACAAATATGCTATGTTAACTGGGTGTTTAACACTTAGGAAAAAATTCTTGAGTTTTGAATGCACGTGGCATGTTTAATGAAACGTTTGAACATGACCTTGGGCCTATATATGTTTACTGATTGAAATAATCCTTGATAGGAAACTGTAGAATGACCTACATACTTGCAATATGTTCAAGGAATGACCCTTAGATTAGAGGTTTGGTAAGGTAAATAAATACATGAAGGAATGATAGAAATGTGAACTCAAAAATCACTATAATTTGGCTGAAATTTCTGAAAGTAAATTTAATGAACAAACCTCAGTGGATTGAGCTGAAATTTGGTGAGAGATTCCTAAGTATGTCTAGAAGATGCCTACCAAATTTCAGAGCATTATGATATGGATAAGTAGGTCAAATTAGGTAAACAATCACTGCCTATCACATGAAATCCAAGAACCCACAAGCCCTGATATCTTAGTTTAAAACACTATCAAATGGAATCCTAAAATTATGATTTAAAATTCTGAGGAAGATTCAAGGAGTTTAGAACAGATTTGAAAATTTTGGTGCAAATCTAAATAGATTACCCGCAGAAAAATTGGGAAAATGGTTGCGCAAATAGGTTCACAAGCTAAAGTTGTGCCTAAGTGATGAGAATGGAAATTTTTGACCCAATTTGGCCCAATTGACTCAATGAGGACCAGAATTGACCATTTAGGATTATGTTGACTAGCTAAATTAGCAAGTGATAGGTTTGGCTAGGGCTGACCAAGATTGACCAAGGTTGATCGAATTTACTTAGCAACTTAAGGTAAGTTGAACTAGCATAGATAGACCACCCTTGATCGGGTCAATCCATTGATTGACCAATGACGTAGAGTTAGAGTTGAGTCAAGTCTCATGCCAAGATTAAGAAATTACGTCGATTTCGCAAGACCAAGTACTAGCGGGACGCGATCGGTCGCGAGAGGAGCACCAGGAGCAGAGCATCCCTGTGAATAGTGTTTTCTAACTTATTTCTTAAAGCTTGTTATTATGTGCATTTATGAAAATGATATTACATACTGTGATGAATCTGCACCTTTTAAATGAGTTTTAAATGAAAAGTGCACCGAATCTCGAGGCTAGAGGCACAGGGTTAGGGAGAGTTGTGTCGGTCCCTCATACGGCCCTGATAGTGACCACCTAGCACAGAGTGCCCGCTGAGGGGGTTCTATGGGCCCACGATATGGCAACGGCAATAATTCCTAATCGGGCCATCACAACATGGCAACGGCAATAAGTCCTAATTGGGTCGTTACGATTGATGGCAACAGTAATAAAACCTAATTGAGTCCACACGATATGCCTAACTGTCTGTGACCCGCTCGAGTGGATTTTTATTTGTCTTGGGGGCTAGTGAGAGCCTCAGCGATTTCACCATTTAATTGTTTTCAAATGAAGGTGCACGACTACACGATGGATTTAAATTGTGTTCTCTATTGCATTCACTCGTATAATGTTATTGTTCATGCATTCATGGCATGTGTTTTATTTGTGGAATGTTTGTTTTAAGTTATGAATTAGATTGTATTACTCACTGAGCCGTCGTGGACAATTAGGCTCACTACTCTAACTTTTCAGGTCCTTCAATCGTAGATAAGGGCAAGGGAGTGGTCATCGCATAGAGCTGCACCCTCTCATTCGTTTTGGTAGGTTTTCTTCATGCCATTCATTGTTTTGAGGGTTAGAACTATGTATAGGGGCGAGGAAAGCTTGTACATAATGGATTAGTTACTCTCATTGCTACACATGTTTTAATGACCCATTTTGATAAATTTCAAATCTTATTAGTGTTCTTTGTGTTTTAAATTTCTTCTGCATTCCTATGATTACTCTGATAGTGTGTGGTATGGTGTTGAAAGATGAAGCTTAACAATATCTTGGCAAGCTTGGCTTGCCAGTGAGTTATCAGGGCACTGTGCCAGTCAGTTTGTCCTTCGCCCTAGGGAAAGGATCTCGATAGAGGGCATGCAAAAAATAAAAAAAATATATAAAAATAATGATAGATACAATACAACGCCTCAACATATTAGCATTTGAAAAAAAAAACCCTCAAATGTTAATAGCACCCAAGGTAGCATCATCCAACATTTAGAATTAAGCAAAGGTTTTAGACCATACTTAGTTCAAAGTGTAAGTCGAAGATTGAAATTTCACTATATATCAAAGAACTAAAAATGAAAAAACTAACTGCATAGTCAAAGGTCCTATAAGTCTATTTTAGTTCCAAGCTTCACATATATGTCAAAAAATTAATTTTTTGTTAGGCTAAGTTTGGAGGACATGCCCTTAATTGGTGGGAAGCAAACACATTGGTTGGCCCTTAACAACGAACCTCTTATTAGTACTTGAGCTCAATTTATAATTGCAATGAAAAATTAGTTATATCCCTTTAGCCACAGAGAATGATTCTATAAGCATTAGCAACTTTTGCATCAAAGGAAAGATCAAAGTGCAAAGGAATATCCATTGGAGTTATATGAAACAAGTTGTGGAACTAAACGTCAATCTGTTAGATCCTCAAATCATATATAAGTTGTGGAACTAAATGACAACAAAAGTCATTTTTGGCATACGAAGGAAGGCATTATGATAAGTAAAAAAGCTAAATGGCACATGGAATAAGGTAGTTAGAAGTTTTACCTAAAATTAAGGCCTAAATGGTGGAAACATCGTATCAAAAAAACTACTACTTGCATGAAGATGATGTGATAGAAAGTTCTTTTGAGTTTATGAAACCGCGCAATTTTCATGGCTTATAAAAGGAAACCAAATACACTACAAAAGGTTCTTATCTCCAAAACATCAAGTTGCAGTACCAAAATCAACAAGAGAGGAACTCTTTTGGGTATATAGACAGATTGGCATGATGTTAATCACCATTCGACTTAACAATGGATCACGACAATACTAATTGCAAACCTACTTGTGAAACACTTATGGCTAAAAATGTTATCACATCCCAAACAATAAAAAAATTTTATGATTGTAAGACTTAGATTTGTAGATAAATAGTCAATGTGTCTTCAAGTTTTATTTTGCAACCTACGTATTTTGTTATCAATTCTAACTAGACAATCCTCCAATCCAATTAGAATAGGATTTTCAATTATGAAATATTTTATTTTCATTGGATACTAGGAATTGGTGGAATTTTTGTATGACATATTTTATTAATGGAATTTATCATTCCTTTAGTGACTTGAGTGACTTAGTCAACTACTTAAGGTTTGTGAAAATTGTATGATTAAGTGATATAGAATACGGTACCATTGAATGTGAGCCAAATTATTTTTTCATAGTCCCTATTTGTAGGATAATGGTGAAAGATGAAAAGAGGTTTCGGATTCTTACATCAAAAGAAAAACAAAGAAGGAAAAGAAAAAGAAAAGTTCAACTCATGACTATAAACAACAAACCAAAACATAGAGTTAATGATAGTCAAAATTTATACTACTTATAATTTAGGTCTAGGTTAAATCTTCTAGCTTTATGGGTATTGATTTTGTTACTTGAAAAAAATATCATAAATAAAAGTTACAATAGTCACTGCATGTTTTTAGGACATCATTCAAGAACCAAAGGGGCAACTACTACAGAGCAAAGTAGAGCATGAGACATAGCTGATTTTTAATGCTCCTATACCCAACATTAGTTTGCATTGATGGTCTATTATAGAATTTGGTGAAATGAAATGACAAATGCAAGAGTTGTTGATTAGGCCAAGTCTTCTTCAACTAATCAACAATTATGCCTATGCCAAAGAAAGATAAGGATGTGTATTAATTGCAAAACCTTCAACAAAATCATTATTAAAAAGACCACCTTCCTTGCATGAATGATTTATCTGATCATTTAAAATGTGCAATACTTTAGTAATTTTGACTTAAATCACAATTAAAAAAAGACATGCTTCCTTGCATTAATGATTTATTATGTCATTTGGAGTACTAACACATGCTCCAACTACTTCTATGCTATTAATAAATGAAGAGATGCAGGCGGTGTTGGAAAGCTTGCTATTGTGTTCCTATATAGATAATATTCTTTTGCATAAAACATCTTGGAATGAACATTTCTTGAATTTGAAAGCAATTCTACATGTCCTTAAATCATCCCAATCAAGGTTGAATATGACAAAAAAAAAAAAAGGTAAGTTTGTTAGAAAACCAGTGGGACATATATAGTTGGCAATGGAAATATATGTATTAATTTAATTAAGGTTTCTCTAATAATTGAAATGTCTTCATCAACAATGTAAAAATACTTGTTCAGCTTCATTGGAGTGAACAATACATGAGAAAATGAATAAAAAAACTATTCAATTTTGGCAACACTGCTCTTATGAACATTATCTAAGAATAAACCTAATAGTTTTAGACTCAAGGAGAAATAAATTTTTAAGGTTAAAGGAGAAAATTTGTTATGCACAATTTTAGCACTACCAGATTAATGTGTTTGAGGTGGAGACTACTGCCTCCTCAGCATGCATTGGGAATAGTTATTCGTCAAGGAGGGAAAATAATTTGTTATCATTACGATTTATTTTCTAGAGTTATTCTAAATTATTCTATTTATGATAAAGAATATATACCAAGGTACTAGTTATCAAAAAGTGATGACATTATCTATTGGATAAAGGAATAGTAATTCATATGGATCATAAGTCACTAAAGTATCTCCAAACTCAATGAAGATTTTGACAAATAATACACTTTGAGTGGATGAGATATACTTAGCAATACATGATGGCAATTAGTTTAATAAGAAATGGTTTACAAACAAGTAAATGAATTTCCTTTCTAAACCACCTTCCAAATTGGTTGTAGTGGTGATGCAGTTAGAACCCTTTAGGCTTGAGTCATATAAAGATAACTATACGAACGAAATGGATTTAAAAGATTTTATAAGCATGTTGTTGATTGTAATAGCTACCATATTGAAAATAGGCTATTGTTTTAAAGAATATAATATGTTTATTCAAAAGTAACACTGACTACCTTTAATTAGAAAAGCTCGCATAACCTTACTAATAGGACATTTTAGGTTACAAAAGAGTGTTGCAAATTTGTAACTTATGTATATTAACTTGGGATCATAATAGATGTTGATAGGTTCATTAGAGGGTGCATACTATATTATACAAAGAAGCCCAACAGTAGAACATTGGGATTCTAGGCCCTACTAGTCCTAGGAATTATGTATATTAATGAGTTTCTTAGGTGGTCTATCAATCACCAAGAAAGGATTACATTTCCTAGCAGTGGATCATTTTAGGAATTGCTAATTACGCCTCCATATAAGGAGACGATCACAACCTAAGGAGCAGCATATATGTTTTTTGAAAATATTGTCATCCACTTTAGTTACTTAAGAGCATCATCAATAGTTGAGATGGCAGATTTCTAAACAAAGTCGTGATGTCATTACAAGGTATGTCGGATTCTCAATTGAATAGATCAACAACCTTTCATTCACAAATAGATGTGAACAAAACAATTGTTCAACATTTATGTGGGTTTGTTCAGCAAACATCTCAGGTTGAGATGAAATCTTCATTATATCCAACACTCTATATAAGTATATGTTAGGAATTTTGATTGGCATGTTTGGTATCTTTCCCGATTGCCTTTCCTTCTTAGTTTTGGAATATCTCAACATTTACTATATTGATTGGATTTTCTGATTTGCTTGTTCTGTTTCTCAGATTGCAGAATCTCGTCTACTTTAGAATTGTCTTAATCGTTGTGTTGCCTAAAAGGAATCATTTCTTGTTCTGAGATTTCTTTCTAGTTTTCCTAATATCATTGTTGTAGTAAGTTGCCCATGTTAAAAATACTGCTATAGGAGCCAACTATCCGTTTTTCCTTAACCATAATATTCTAGATTCTTTCTTAGTTTATCTGCAAACTTGTTTGGAATTATCTCCTTACTACAGGTGGTCATTAGAATGATATTTTGTCTTCTGGAATTTCGAAATGTTCAAAAAAATCTACTGCTGCTTAAAGAATCAATCTTGACCTTGCATTTTTGGAAGAAACAGAATTCTGGAAATCTGGTTTCCCGCGATCTATGCCAACAATATAGTATCACAGTGCATTTCACAATCAAACCAGAAATCTTCTAGTATCTTGACCAGCTATGGAAAGCCCTCGGATTCATGCCTTTATATTCTGGGACGTTTGTTTGATTTGATTATCACTCGGAGTTATATTGGTGAAAAGCTAAATTATTTTTAGATTTTTTTTTTTAGTTAACACTGTCTGTAATAGTTAGGGAGTGATCCTGTGTGAGCGAGTGTAGTTCTATCTATTAGACTAAAGGAAGTTGTGGTAGAGACTGCCAACATAAAGAGTGTGACAACCTCTGCTTCAAGATCTACTATGAGGTTTAAGGTTTTGTAAACCTATTGTAAGAGGAAGAAGTCTGCTGAGAAGTAGTGTAGTTTGTTTAACCTTAGTGAAACCTTTTTATCAGGTGAGGCCCCGTAGACGTAGGCTTTAAAGCCGAACTGCGTTACCAATTGTTGTGCACTATTATTTGTTTATCTTTTTCAATTAGTTGTGACTCTTTCTTTTTCAGTATAACATACTTGTACAAGTTGGAAGAAATTAATGCAACCAAATTCATTCAGTGAATCTAACACATTCATCACAAAGTTCAAGAAAATTAGAAGAGGGCATAGCAAAAGTATGTGGACTGACATGGCAAATAGCACACACAACACACCTTCCAAGCAAGTAATCTAGTATGGCTTTACACCAAGAAAGCTTCGCTAAAGGGGCGAAATCAAAAGCTAAAGGCGTTACGATATGTAACACCCCGAAATTTTTCGATCGTGTCATGTCGTAAGCGAATAATAGTAAATAAGTTAATCGCTCAATCGTGTTGGCGCTCGTGCGAAGACGCGAGTGATGTGAAAATAAAATTTATTAATTGATCAGAAAAAAAATATATATATATAATAATAATAATAATAATAATAATAATAATAATAATAATAATAATAAAATACACATGCATACGCTCTCGTATGGTCGGAATGGTGTGTGTGTGTGTGCAAACAAGTAAGGGACGGTCGGGCGGTGATTTGTGGCGTGTCGAAGAAGGAGACGGAACAGGAAGATACAGAAAATTTGAGTCGGTAGCTGAGGATTATAAATAGAAGAGGAAGAGAAACAGAGCTGAGAGACTCTGTGGTGGCTGCTGCTCATTTGTGCTGCAAACTGTGGAGGGAGAGGAAGAAGATGATTGTGCTGGTGATCACGGACGAGGAAGAGCAGAGAATGAAATGGAAAGAAGAACAGGAAACAGGGGTGTTGAAATTTGCAGCAGCTGTGGGACGTTGATGAACGAGGAGAGGAGCGATGATGAGCTGCTGGGAATTGAGTATGATGATGATGAAGAAGGGTGCGTGCTGGTGCTGCTGCGTGAGAGTGAAACGGAACAGGGGATTGAGTATGGTGATGTTGCTGGTGGCGTGGAAGATTGAAGAAGTAAGGTGCTGTTGCTGCAAATGTTTCACGCTGCTGCTGCTCTGGGTGGGAGTTAAGCCGAACAGAGAAGAGCAAGGAAGAAGAAGATGCAGGGGAGCCGAACAGAAGCCTCTGCTGCTGCGGTTGCTGCTATTGCTGCAGCTTCTGTCGTGAGTTGCTGGATCGGAAATGAAGAAATGGAAGCAGGTACAGTGATTAGTTGATGAAATAGTGGTAGCTGCGTGAGGCTGCGATGAAGCATGCTCGTGCATGAGGAAGGAGATGGGAAATTTGGCTGCTGCAACTGAAAACAGAGGCTGCTGTTGCATCATTTCCATTGACCGGTCTAGTCCGTGAAGAGTGAAGGTGGTTGATTCTCTGTTGCTGTCCGTCAGGTGTGTGTTGAAGAGTTTGAATTGCTGGCCGAAGAAGGAAGAAGGAGAACAGGAACGGTGCAGTTGCTACTATGAGTGCGTGAAGAACCAGAGCACGGCTCTGCTCTAGTGATGGCTGCAGCTACTACTGTTGGACCGCCGAACGGGAAGGAGAGGGGTAGCCATGCTGCTGGGTGGAAACGAAACAAAGTAAGGGAACGGTGTGGCCTTGCTGGTGGTGTGCAAATAAGAAGAACAAGAACAGTTGTCCGGGTGCTCATCTTGTTGGTGAAGAAGGACGAAAAAAAAAAAAAGAAGCAATTTAGTTTAGGTATGGTGCAACGTGTGTGTGCGTGTTGACGATGGAACAATGAACAGAGGAACGGTGATGAGCTATTAGGCTGGCTGGACAGTGAACAGAACACGGTCGAGTGGTGCGAGCTCTTCATCAATTAGTGTTTGATCAAAATTGAAGAGGTAAGCAATTTAAACAAATTTAGATAAATATTAAATTAAAAAAATAACTCAATAATAATTATTCAAATTAATACTATAAGTGATTTCGCTAAAATCTTAGGAGTAGAATAAGACTAAAGATTCGTCAAATAGAAGTCTTATTTTGTTCGTAATTATTGTGGAAATAATTTAATTATAATAAAAAGAATTAGAAACTATAGAACACTTAAATTGTTAAGGACACAAAAAATCCCCAAAAATATGTCAAATTCTTCATGAACATAGTAGTAGGAAAATAATAGATATATCAATTAAGAAATCATACACTATAATTATTTTGCAGATAAAAGTTCTAAGACGATCGTAGCGACAAAGGAGTAGGAAATCACCAAGAATTCAAGTGGGTGTGACTTCCTTGCTCATCTGTATTATATGTATTTAAGATTCAGAACATTTGTGTGGATAGTTCTAGGTTATTAGGAATCTTATTATGAAATTGATTGAATTGTTTGGAATGTTTGTGTGAGGATGTGACTGAATGGTAACTCGTTTACTTTATGCACATATATTTCATGACCTGCGTAAATAGAGGAAATGCATTAGGTAGCATCACATACTCATTTTGACTATCATGCAACTTGCATTCTATGGCTTGGTTGTTTATTCGGACTACTTTTGCATGATAAGCATAAATTGAGAATTTATTCAGTAGATTGTGATATTGTGTAACATGATTGATGTTTGTCTATAACACTAAAATAAGACGATGGTTTATTAAGAATTCACGTACCGGTACGATCAACGAGCCTGAAACAGATCGAGGTGGCATCTCTTATATGTCACCGCTTGAGATTGTCGAGCTACAAGGCAGATCGTAGGTATCCCTACTCTGAGCTGACTGTGATAGTTCGAAGTCTTTGAGAGACGGTACGACGTCGCGATAAGTATACTCTCTTAGGCTGTGATGTGAATGTCGATTGATTTTAGAGGATTATTAGAACCCTCTGAGATTAGATTGGATCACAGGGAATACCGAGGGGTATCTCAATCCTCTTCCGGTCTTAGAGTACAACTAAAACAAATGAATGTTTGAACGCTTAATGTTTGAAAGTGTTTGTAACATTTTGGATTGGGTTTGTATAATGCATGTGATGTGTAGGGATGATCCACTGAGCTTTCGAGCTCACGTTCTATTTTCCAGGTACACTTGGACGTAGGATGTATTGACCACGCCAGAAGACCTGCACTTTGTTTGGACACCTCATGGGGAGGTCGTCGGGGATAGGTAATTTGGAAGTCTTGCTTTAGATATTTCACTGGATTATTGTAACATGTTTTCATTAATTTAATTTCAATTGTTTTATTTTTCGATGGCTTTCCTCGTGTATCACATTATTTAACTAAATAGTTTGAAAGGTGTTTCCGCTTCTTTACCTAAGATTTATTTGAAGAACTTATTATGATTTTCTATATTGTACATGATATCTTTATGGACTTAGACTTGAGAATTAAGGATTTTGAACTGAACTTTGAGGAAAAAGATATTTTTGACAGAAAAGAATTTTAGTAGCATTTTGATTTTCATCAGGCGACGATCCATACGTGATGAAACACGTGAACGGAGGTCCGATCGAAAATTGGGGTGTTACACGATATCTTCCATTTGGTGTTCTTGACCCATATGGAACAAATAATGTCAAGTTGAAGTTGTTTGAGCCATCCTTGCATGATGAAGGAGAGTTAACAATCTTTTCTATGGTGCATGATTTTAAGAAGACCAACCATACAAGGTGAATATGAATACTCATGCATCCATCAAAAGGGATACTATCCTCATAGTGAAAAATGGTTCTCTACGCACTGAGTGGGAGAATAAATTTCTACTTTCATAGTACTAAAAGCGTCTTCAGAGAAGGCATAGTCCATTTGGATTGTAGAAATTAAGAATAAAAGAAGATTTTAAAACAAAAAGTAAATTTTTACTATCTTTTACTCTTAATATAATGATTTAAAATTCTCTATTTTTACCACTTTTAATGATCACTATTATTTCTCCATTATAAACTCAACACCTCTGTAGCATAAATTGAACTCTATATATATATATATATTGTTTGTTTCTGTCTATAAAGGGATTGGGGTGAGTTTAAGATATAAAACAACTAAGGAAAAAATAGAGTAGAACGAGAAAACTTGTTAGTGAAGATTTACAATACTTAGGCATGTTATTAAAATTAGTAAATTTTGTGCAAAAAATTTTCTCTATAGAAGATTTTTTTAAAAAATTTTTACTGAGGCATGGATACTAATCGATTTTTAGCTTTTATCACAAAAAAAAAAAAAATCTCATCTTTCACACTCATTTAGGTGGCTATTTATTTAAATTTTTGTAAACCAATTTTCTGCTATTTTTTTATTTATTTTTTGGTGGTGGGATTGAATCATTGACTACAAATAAATATTTTTACTGAGGCAATGAGACACTCAAGATGAATACAATATTTCACGACCCCAGCGCGACCCCAGCGCAGCCGTTTTTAATGGTAAGCATGTTCTATTTTAAAGAAGCTATTAAAATTGTGAGCCCCCGTAGCACAGCCGTCGATATGTCCGAGTGGTTAAGGAGACAGACTCGAAATCTGTTGGGCTTTGCCTGCGCAGGTTCGAATCCTGCTGTCGACGATGTTGA
>JAJIYU010011985.1:0-14870 GCA_030144865.1 Tinospora cordifolia | reverse complement strand
CTTCCATTTTTCTTTAATTAGAACCAAAATTACAATAGAAAACCCCCCCCCACTTTTTGTTATATTTCCTCTTCAGGTAATTTTCCAAGTACCCCCCCCCCCCCCCCCGCGCGAAAAAGGACAAAAAAAAATCCACAACCCTATACACAGGTGGAAAGACAAAAAGACAAAGATATTAATGAAGAAACATGAAACAAACCAACGGTCAAGGTCAAACTAAAAATGTTAATGAAGAAAGCAGTTCAAATGAAGAAAGATATTAATGAAGAAAGCAGTTCAAACCAACAGGTGGAATAATATTAATGAAGAAAGAAGAAAGATGAAACAAACAATTCAGTTCAAATGTAATGCAGTATGAGAAAGCAGCTCACCTCATTTAAGGTCAGTGTCCCTGTCTTATCACTGCAAATTGTTGTGGCAGATCCCATAGTTTCACAGGCAGAAAGCCTACGCACCTGTAAACCTACCATGTTAGCTGCTAAAATTATTTCGACATAAAACTAAAGTAGCAAAAAGATTTGGTGAGATACGTGCCAAAGCCTTATCAGCCATCATCTTTCGCATTGAATAGGCAAGTCTGTATCAGATTGTATCAAAAGAAAATTTACATTAAGAAATAATCAAGTAGCTCGGTACCACCATTAAAATCAAAGAAACAAAGAGATGAAAAGATACATACGTCAATGTAACTGCCAAAGGAAGGCCTTCAGGAACAGCAACCACCACTATAGTGACCTAAATAGTACACATGCCAGACATACCATAATGTACAGGTAACATAAATAGCAAAACATCTAGGCCAGTATAATAGATGCAAGAGTACTAACCGCAACAGTAACAATTTGAATAGCTCCATCTATGGCATCACTGACACTTGTCTTTCCCCTTCTAAACAGAATACGTTTAGTTGGATCTCTTGAGTTGCCAGTAAAAAATCTGGACACATTCAATAGGAAAACAGCATTAAGAATGTAATAAATAGAAACCACTAGACAAATATAGATCTTTGAACACCAAGTTACCTTATCAAAAGAACAACCAGCACAGCTACAGCTACTACAAGTCCAACTATGCCAATAAATGTGGCAACACCATTCAAGCGAACCTAATAGATCAAACACGAAAAGAAATCTTGTATCAGGCAATGTCGTTATGCATACATACAAAGCAGTTTCTAGTGAATGTCAAACCTGCAAGGGAGTCTCTTCACCAGTATCTTCTGTAATACTGGCCATTAGTAATCCCCATTCAGTATTAATGCCAACACCAGTTACCTGAATGATTAAGTAAGAACAATAAAAAATAAGAAGCAAAGAAACAAAAAGAACGACAGAGAAAAAGAGAGCAGACACAAAAATGATGTTTCTAACAGGAAACCACATGCAGAACCTGTTTTTTTTCCTCCTCTTTTTTTTTTTTTTTTTTTTTTTGAGCAGCAAACATATGATAATGTTTCTTACAGAGCAGCAACAATTGAAAAGGCATATTTAGCATGCTTTTGACAAATAATAGAACAAGTAGGAAACATATTTGAACAGCAATAATATGTCAATTACTCTTGATGCACTGTGAAAGGGAGGATACTAATGTTCAAAGAATATTTAGTATGCATGTGACCAATGTCATGAAACATTGAGAGAGAATAGTTAAACACTAGCTCAGATAAGGAACAAATCACAAGGCCATTAAAGACTCGAAAGTATATCAATGCATAATGAGGTAGATGTATCAATAAGGAATCTAATTTAATGCTTTGAAAGCAAAGAGCTTCAAAATAACAATCGAAACAATTTTATAGCTTGGACCTAGTTTGAAGCCACCTAGTTATTAAGAAGGAAGGGTAACATTCTTGAATGAGGGGTTAGCATATACGAATGAGTTCTTAAAGCTTGTCAAAGATTCTTGAGCAAAAAATAGTTGTCGTATCATGTCTAACGAATGGACAAATAGGAGAAGTAGGAGCCTGATTAATAGTCTTTTTAGCTCAGTATTCTTAGATTCTATAGATGCTTCCTCATATGCACAGATTGCAGAGATTCAAGTTGTTGGATGATGTTGTGGAGGAAGTTAGTGAAAAAAATGTGGTTCAAGTAATTACAAATAATGCAGCAACATTGTAGGGAGAATGTTAATAAAAAAGAGAAGTCGTATTTTCTGGACTTCTTGTGCAAAACACAGGATAGACTTAATGTTAAAAGACATTTGTGCAATTCCAAGGGTGAAGGGAGTGATTCGAAAAGCTATTTCTTTGCCTAGCTTCATACACAATCATGGGTTTGTTTTCAATTTGATGACGACATAGACATGATAATGATATCATTTGGCCCGCAGTCATGAGATTTGTCACCTTATTTCTTACTCTGCAAAGCATTTGTAAGAAAAGAGATGCATTAAAAAAAGAAAATGTTTACTTCTGATAAATGGAAAGTTTCTAAGTGATCTCATGATGCCAAAGGAACCGGGGCATATGGTATTGTCTTCACAAATTCTTTTCAGAATAGAGTATACATGCCATGAAAATCTCAATCCCCTTAGTAAGGTTTTGAAATTGGTTGATGCAAAAAAAGCACCCCATATGGTATATATATGAAGCAATGAACAGAGCATAAGAAACAATTAAAAGAGCTTTGGAAGAGAACAATCAAAAATAAGTTCCCATTTTTTTAATAATCTTTTTATAAGATAATTAATTAGGTAGATGCATCCAAATTCTAAATTTCTAACGTTTAAAGCTTTTCATTTTTAAAAAACTACAAATTCTTATCTACATGGCGTATCATTAATAGAAGATGAGATTTACAACTTCATCACCCACTTTATGTCGTCGTATATTATATGAATCCTTAATATTTGTATGCAAATTGTTTGCAAGGTGATTCAAAGGTTTCCAATGGCCTGCAAGAAGTAGTAGAGAGGTTGTCATCAAGTCAAAAAATTAGTGATTAAATTTATGACGAGATGGGATCGTTTTCAATTGGTAAAGGCGTCTTTGGTAAAGAATCATCAATTAGAAAAAGAACGACTATGGCACCAAAGAACAAATCTCATTTGTATATAGTTATATTTATTTTTAATTGTGCATTAAAAAATATTAATTCTTTTTTATGTTGATGTGATATAGTTAAATGGTGGTCGCCTTTTGGATATCAACCTCTACATCTTCAAGATCTGGCTTTGAAAGTTCTTTCCTTAATATGTAGTGCCAGTAGATGTGAAAGAAATTAGAGTGTATTTGAGCATATGAGTTAGATATTTTAGCCTAAGATTTTAGTTTACTATTTCTTTTTGTATATTCATAACATTATAGAAATATAAGTTTTTTTTCTTTTTTTTTTTAATTTCTAGATCCACTCAAAGAAAAGGAATAAATTAGAGCCAAAAAAAAAAAAGTTGAATGATCAAGTACATGTGTGTTACAATCAAAAGTTGGTTGATCAGCACAATAGGAAAAAAAAGTTAGATCCAATTCTTTTGGATGATATTGATGATAGTAATGAGTGGCTAACTAGAAATACTGAAGAGTTCGTTCAAGAAGATGAAGATTTGACATTAACAAAATTGCAAGAAGCTTTTGGTCCTACAGGAGTAAGGCACTATACTAGAAGATCAAGATAAAAAAGAGATGTAGGTGAAAACAACTCAAGGCACGAAGAGAAACTATTATTTCATTCATCAAATTCTAACATAAATGATGAGTTATATAACAAACATGCTGAAAAAGACGATTCTAATAGTGACGATATTTTTGAAATGTTGAAGGTTTTAAAAAAAAAAATTCCTCTTGTTAATGATTGATAAACTTAAAGTTGTAATTTGTTCTTGTTGACTTATGACTCTCGACACTTTTTAGAATGTTATATATCCGTAAACTTGTAATGATCATGAGTTTATTATGATGTATTATCTAATATATCTCATTTATTTATAATTTTATCATTTATATATAATTAATTAATTAATTAAATATAAATTATAAAAATAAATATTAATCAATATATGTGTGTGTGTCTACAATGAAAGACCAATAAATAAATAAATAACGCTTCAAGAATCTTCAAAAATTTATTTTAAGGACTACCTAGGCCCCGATTAGACCCGCCTCGCTTGATAGAGGCTTATTGTCTTAAACTGTCTTACCGACTTGACAACGCTAAAACATCCAAATCACAAATTTAAATTTAAATATTATATTTTGTTCTCTTTAATAAGTTTACTCTATCCGCATTTTCTTTCATGTTCTTCACGTGCGATACACGAGCACATCTACTAGAAATGCTAATACAAAAATCAGGATATAAAAGAAAATTCAAGGTCCCCTTCATTGATTAGGATTTTTTTTTTTTTTACTCCTTTCAGTGTGGGCTGTAGATTTGCAATATAGAATTGCTATCCTGGACTAGATTCTTGACTCACACTGTCGACAATGGTATAATCCTTCCAAATTTCTCATCCTCATCACTAATGGTTCTGTCCTAGCTTCCTACCTTCACATTTAGCTTTATGACAATTCATATTCATTCCATAATGGATCCAACAAAAGCTTTACACAAATTGACAGCTGACCAAACACAACCTTCACTTTTATCAATTGATCAAACCGATTATCTGCAAATAAAGTTCAAGCAGCAAAAGGATTCATCTATAATTATAAATGACAATCATGATGTACTAGGAATCTCTGACATAAGGATGATTCAACATTCTTTTCACAATCTTAAATTATCTAAATAATGTTGTTTGATTTGTAAGTTTTTCATGAACTATGCTGACTTTAATTACTCATCCCAAAGAAAACAAATCACAAGTTACAGTACAAACTCCACAAAAAGAAAATAAATAAATAAAATAGAAGTTCAATTTTTTACCAACATAGTCCCGAAACCATCAGCCACTTTGCATCCAGACATCAAAAAAGGGTTTCTACGATCCTTGTGAATCTACCAAAAATAAACAAATTAATTAATTAAAAATATACAACAAAAAAACAACATAAATGAGATATGAATGCAAGAACTTGCTCACAACCTCTGACAACTATAATAGACATGATCAAGAAAAAGCTCTTATACTACCAAGAGGGATTTTGTGTTCATATATAGAAAACCAAATAACTGAGGATGCGGCGATATCAATGGTTATCATTCTTGGAAATATGCATGTCCTTTTAAAACTGATACTAGAAGAAATTGACAGAAGCTTACAATCTTAGACTCTCCAGTCATGCTTGATTCATCAATTGAAAGAGAGTGGCCCACAATCAATATACCATCAGCAGGGACCTAAAAAAAGGTCCAATCTATTGAATCAAATCAACATAAACTAAATCCTTGACTAGAAAAATAATGCACTAATGGCTATGCAGTTACCTGATCACCAATTTTAAGAGGTACAATATCACCCACAACAATTTCAAATATCGAAATCTCAACTCTTTTACCTTCTCTGATCACCTAAATTATCACTCTGAATAATCAGATTTGTCATTTCAAAAAAAAAAATGCAGACAGAAAGACTCACCAGAAAGGTTTTTTTAAAAAAATATATAAAAAAAAGGCTAGAACACACCTCTATTTTGATATTCTGCTTCTCCTCATTCAAATTTTGGAACTGAAGGGATTGTCTGTAGTCACTTACAGCTGAACGGGTAAGCCGACAAAAAACAGACAAGATAACGACAGATATTTACTGTTAGTTCATCAAACCATAGAATTTCCACAAATAAATATTTTTGGTATATTAGGCAAGAAATAAAACACAGAAAGAATCAGAACGTAAATAACATTCTTCCTTCACATTTTGTACTTCTATGTCTCTTTTAACAGATCAACATGATTAGGAACATGTACCAGAGATGAAAGCAGCAAACCAGTTGACCTATGAACAAACTAAACGATATATTGTACAACTTTTAGCAGAAAACAGATGGACCATCACCAATCATGAAAACCAAGGTAATATCCAAACTAAAGTGGAACGAGTGAAAAACAGAATGTTTATTGGTTTAATGTCTTCAACACAAAGAGAGACATCAACTTCAATGCAAAAGAAAAAAAAAACGAACAAAAAAAGAAAAAACAAAACAAAACAAAAAAGGATCCAAGCCTACTAGAACGCAATTGATTTAGGGACCAAAAAAAGAACATTGTCTATGAATCAAGCATTACAAAAGGCAATATGATTTTTCCATGTACATTTATATTTTACAGAAGACCTCAGTCACATATGACCACTAATGATATTCAAATTTCAATCTGAGAAAGTCATCATAAACATGATCTGAAACGGCAACCAGTGAAAGATCACATGCAGCCTACTCTTAGGTTCACCCTCAGTTAAATAGCCAAAACATTTTTACAGGTCATCCATTTTTTCCTCTTTTTAATTTACTATTCATATTAGTCTACAGCACATCTACAATTAACAAAACAACAAACTTGATTAAGTTACGACGATAAAGAAAATGAACATCACAACAAAAACGAACTACAAAAACACATAGAAAGAATGAGAGAGAGGAAAAGAGAGGTAAATGACTACAAGACAAAATGATAAGTTTCCAAGTATATATTTTTAACAAAATTATTATAGTTGAATTATATATTTCATATATAAAATTGCAACATTAACCCAAGGAGTGGCTACCTGTAACAACTATGACAAGAATGACAGCAACAGCAATGCTTCCACCATCATACCAACCTTCTTTAGGACCCTAAATAGGAAGTCAAAGAAAACCTCAGGAATGGAAGTTTTGACGTTAGAGGATTATGCACAACAAGTTAAAATAGTTCATTGAGAATGTGAGATAGTAAAGTCAAGCAGAAAGAAGAGTTACTAGAATGGGCACATGATAGTACACATAACCGGACATAATGATTAAATTGCAAAAATAATAGTTGCAAACACCAAACATTTCTCTTTCGCATGGCGCCCATTGGACAACTAAGCAAGCAGTGAAACCTAGAATCACACCAAAGCATCCTACGTGCATTTATTCAACAGATGCATAAAGCTATGCAAAACATTCCTATAATGTAATATATTTTAGCAACTTATGCTTCTTCTTTTTTTTTTTTTTTTTTTTTTTGAAAGAGAAACAAAATTTCATCAAATCTTAAAAAGAAGATGAGAAATCTCCATACAACAAAGTACAATGGGTAAAAGATTACATAGCTGAACTATGAAAACCATCAGAACAAGAAAGATCTTCTATCCCCACTAAATAAGCTTTACATTGTTTGGAAAATGTTTTGCCAATTCCTAATCCATTCTTCATAACTATCCCCCTTCCCTAACTTTTTTGAAGAGACACAAGTGGCAAAAAGGATATCTGACCTTTCCCATATTTGATCTAGTCTTCTCTCTCTATTCTCAAAAAATTCTTTTGTTTCTTTTTTCCCATATAGCATAGTAGATTACTCAAAAAAAAAAAAAAGGAGAGAGAGCATATCTTCAATATTTCCTCATTATATTGCTGAATGAGCACCTTATGTTTTAGAAAGTCACAATCAATATAAAAAGAGGGAGAATTTTTTGAATGAGCACCCAAAGTTTAGTATTAGAAGCTATGACAAAGCTCTACATAATTATAACAAAGAGGTTAACTCTCTCTTGCTATGAGCTGCATATTCATTTTATTGTCCCATCTTCCAGCTACAGATTTAGCGCTCATCTAAAATAGTATCAAATCCTGATTTGTGGAGAACTAAAGTTCAAGAACTTTGGTGAGAATTTAGATATTGTCATTTCTAATGTTTAGCAATGTGATTTGCACATGAGAGGGAGTGTTGAGGCTAAATTCACATCTAGAAGCTTTCTATTTGGAGGAGAAGGGAAGGGGTTCAGGACATGCAGTGAGAAACATCTTCAAAACAAATATAGCTCTAGATTCTAGAAGCAAAGTAATTAAGGAGGTTTCCTCTTGAGTAAAGGTGCTTGATAAGCTGAGGTAAGTACAACCTCCAATTACAAGGATGGAAGATCAACAAAAAGAGACTCCTTCAGAAGCTCATGGTAATGCTCTCTTGTCATTCTATCTTTCTTTCAACTCCAAATGATTCAAAGTTGACAAGGGGGGCTAAATCTAGTTCTGCAAGGATATGCAATTGAAGAATCATTTTCTATCCTTTTTAAGAGAAAAGAAGAATTTTTAATATATATATATATATATATATGTGTGTGTGTGTGTGTGTGTGTGTGTGTGTGTGTGTATACACGCACACAGAAACAAATCCTAGTAGTACTCACCAAAAATGACACAAGAAATTGGGCTAGAACGCAAAGGAATGCCCAAAAACATGTAACACGAAGTTTAGAGATAACACAATAGCCACAACACTAATTACACAAGTACACAATTCCTAAAACCAATCCAAAAGAAAACCCACCAGAAAATTTTCTGATGGAGACCAATTGGACTCCAACAAGACTGCTTTGTCAGCAATCTTAATCATTACAAATGAACCAATTTCCTCATTCCTTCAACTTGACAACTTTTAGGAAATCATTTGCTTTGAGAATGGGGATTTAAATTCCATTGAAACTTCAATGGTAATGAAATTCATTAGTTGGTGAGATTATTTAGAAGAATAAAGAGGGTAAGTTTCAAAATAGGAAGACATGACAGGAGCATTCAATTACGACAAAGTGAAGGAGCCTCACATATGATTCATTCTTTTTTGCATTTGATTGCCGATTCTTTTCTTTTGTTTTGTTTAGACAAAAACTTTGCAGTTTATGTTAATAGTGCATAATATGCACATTTTAATTTGTTCTTATATAGGAAAAATGAAACAACATAGTTACTAAGATAGAGATATGTACGCCTTAATTTGTAAGGGACAAGATATCTTCTTTCTATACAATTTGGACTCTCAGTCAATGTTGTCAAGGCAACGCCTAAGCAAGAAGCCTACGCCTGCGAGCACCTAGGTGATGACTTGGGCGCTATGGTGGTAGTCTGTAACTTTTCTTTTTTTTTTTTTGGAAGGAAATAATTGTTTATTTTAAATCCTAAACCAATAAAAATCATAACACAGTAAAATAAATAGCATATTATTATTTTAATATATTCTATATTATATACTTATTTTAATATATTTTATATTCTATATACATACATACACACATGCATAGATGCATACATGTGTGTGTGCGTGCGGAAAGAGGAACCAACAAATAAATACATAATTTTGTAAAAACCTATAAATAATTATTTTATGATCTGGCTTAAACACATCTATACCTCACCTAGGCCCGCCTTGCCTTATGTAGGATTATTGCCTCGCTTTGCCTTGACAACGATGCTCTCAACCTTTCAACCAATCACCCAATTTGAATGTTTGGCTAGTTTACTCACACTAACCCGTAATGAAACTAAACAAAAGGGACTCACTCCCTCACAAATCTCTTCCCAAAATCTATCCTAATCCTTAAAGAGTCAATTATTCATCATTTCATCTCCTTCCATATGGTCCAAACTACTACAAAAGTAAACCCTCCCCAATGGTATGTGATTTAGGGGTGTTCAATAACTCAACCAAACTACACATTCGATTTGGGTTGAGATAAAGTATACGGGTTGTTTCGATTGGGTTCAATTTTACAATTCCCAGCCAGAACATTTGGCTTCATTTGCAAGTTGAGCCGCTAAAAACACAATTAAACCTTATGCAAACCAAGCGTCAAGCCCTACGAAAAAGCATTTTACATTTATATTACTAATTTTTTTAGAGTGTCTAAAATACTCATTCCTCTATGTATAAACGATGCACTCATTTTTATATTAATACCTTATAATTCACATATAAATGCTAGTTATCATAATGTAGAATTTTTTGCTTCATTTCCAGGATTTGTTTTCCTCATTAATTATTTGATAGAATTTTTCTATATAATATATCATATTATGCAACTCCATAAATTGCTTATAATTTAGAAAACAATTTCCTTACAATGTTAAATCATAAACCAATAATTGAAAGCTATATCATGTTAAGAAGATTAAATAAATTTACCAACCTGACTAGACCGACCCAAATCAAACCGAACTCAAACTGTCTGGGTAAATTATATTGAGCTTGGGGCAAACTTGTGTTAAATTTGTTTGCAAGTTCTCAACCTAAAGCGTTTGGGCTGGTTTGTTTTGGCCCCAACCCATGCACAACCTTAACCCTAAAGTGATTTCACTTGGTGGATTTTGATTCCCCACTCTTAGTTGCCGCACTTTCATTTTCATTCTCTTTTACTTGTTGGATTGGTTGCAAGCTCCCATGATTAAATACAATCAATATATCAATGCTTACAAAGAGGAAGACCTTTTCTATGTATCCCCTAGTTGATGTCTCATGGAAAAGGGACAGAAAATCAGCAAGTTGAAGATTTCTTCATTGTTCATTTGGTTTTACGCCAAGGCTAGATTCCTTTGGTATAAGGCAAAATTGGGTTCTTCATTCCAAGAAATCCTTAATTTAGACTTCATTTTAGGAGACCCCTAGTAGTGGAAACTTTCCTCCCCATTTTTGTCATTTGAAAATCTTAAATGCCTAGGAAAAACTAATATAGTTGATGTAATACAAGGACAAGTTATCATGGGTTTATTCCCACGTTAGAGCAGCTCATGCAACTTTTTCTCAAAAACTAGTCACCACCATTTGTCCATATATCACCCATTTATTAGAATGGTTCAAGGTAAATGGTGATATCTACAATCATGGGCACTACCAAAAGTTGTTGACATCACCTAACTATTCTCCTCCCATCTTCATGGAACCTATCCAAAGTTGCTAAACTGCATAAGTGTTTCATCATTTTTAAATATTACAAAGTGTTCAGGAGAAAAGAAACAGCAAAATTTTCAAAGGAAAGTGCTCTAGCCCTACTAGGTTTGGGACTCAACTCTATTCTTAACATGCTCTTGGGTGTTCTATTTTTAGTTCACAAAGGGGTTGGATCTAAACATGTGATTCCTTGTCATTGATCTTGTTTAACACCTCTAATGCTAATTGCTTCTGCTTTTTTAACTTATTGTATAAAATTTTATAAATATAACATGTCCAATTCCTTATCAAACAAAAATTAAAAAATAAAATAAAATAAGGATTTGATGTTAAGCATTAGCTCCTCTCACCCATTTGTGTAGAATTCTTTAATGATTTTTTGTTTAAAAAGAAAAAAAAATCATCAAAAAACTCCACACTAATGGTTGGGAGAAGCTTATGCATGAGATGAAACCATTAAAATGATTGTGTATTCAAGGTTCTTCAAAACCAACAAGATAAGATTTAATCAAATATTATTCAAATGCTTGCAACTATTAGAGAAGTTCAAGGATTGAGCTATGTTGTTTTAAATTCCTTTTTATGCATACAAAAAATCAAGAGAATTTCTTCTTCCCCATGTTGTATTTGCTTTTTTTTATGAAGTTTCTTTTTAGTGACAATGTAAAATAATTGGGAGTTTACTTGATACTCACAACTTTTGAGGTTCATGATTTAGGTGAAGTACATCAAATGGATAGCGGCTTTCAAAATGATTGCAAAGACAGTAATAATGGCTTTCAAATTTTCCTCTATTTGCTTATTGATTTTTTTCAAAATGATTGCAAAGACAGTAAATGCAACTTTCTTTTAACTTGATTACTTTATCATGTTAACAGTTCACGTGCATTGCCTATTTCATGGAATATACTCAAATCTAATAACCTGCACGTTTACTTTTCTATATAAGTTTATAAGTACTTGAATATTTTGTTCATATCACGACAATTTAAACTTTTTTGTCCCTGTAAGTGCAGTAGAACCTATAACTTCTAAGAGAGTGTTATTACGAAACTAAATACCAAAGCAACATTACATTAAACCACCTTTTTGACCTTATACCTGCCTCCTAAAGAGAAATTATCCCAATGATGATATGCGACTAGTACTATCAACATCAAATCACAGGTTACATTTTTGAAATGGCTCACCTCTGTCTTTATTCCAAATCCCAATGATGCTGCAGCTGCCACCATCAGTATGATAAGAGTTAAGTCTTGCCATGCTTCCCAAAGGAACATCTACGAGGCATAAAAGAGATTGAACAAGGTAGAGTTCAAAATCACAAGCCTCAATTTTCAGTTAAGATAAGCATACAGATGATATTTTAAAAGCTTATAATCCATATCTACCCAAAAGCTCCTTCCTTTCTTTCTTGGATATGTATTTGACCCAAATGCATTCCTCCTACTTAGCAATTCTGCATCGCCTCCAGTTATCCCCTTCTCCAAATTTGTTTTCAATAAATCTGCCAACCCATGAACCTGATATGGAGGAATGGTGAGTGAATACAAAATGGAGAAAAAGGGAGGCATTCAAGGCAAAATGAGCAAGGTAGACTTGCCCCTCCAAGGCGTTCTAGAGCAGTTAAATCATGGTCTCTCGTAAGTGAAGAGAGCTGATCTTGTCCAATTCCAAATCCATCAGGCGTCAAAGTCGTAGGAGGACCTTCAACTGAGATGAAATAGGCATAGATCAAGACAATAGACTTAATAAGCCTTAGAAAAAATCAGTAAAACTGTTGTTTTGAAGTTAAAAGATATTACTGATTACCAAAAATTTACAGCAAAAATAAAATGTGCAAATCCTATACAAAAATTATTTTTAAAAAGTATTTATCTTAACATAACGGCCAAGAAAAATGTTGTACGACAATAATGAAATACTCATGTTCAGCATCTATTTGGAACAAAAAAAAAATTGATTAGGATGCAGTCTCAGAACTGACTGGTTTAATTGAAAGATAATTACTAGCAAAGAATCATCAATAAATAATCTTATCCCATTTTGGATCTTCAATTAGTATCCTAACAACTAATAAAGTGGCATATGTTTGTGAACATGAATGCATTTATCCACAAAATCATACATTGTAGATAAAATGCACAATTTACCACTTTGCAGCACAGCTTGATTCACCTAACTAGGAAAGGAATCCATTTCAATTTAGATTCTATGACTGAAAATTTTAAAAGAACAACCAAATAATTAGAATCTCCACAAGAGTCTTAAGAGTGAACCCCTAAAAAGTCCCAACAACAAAATAAAAAGTGCAGCATGTGCAAAGATATAAACCAAAGCAAGACTCAAAAGCATATTGAGCCACATAGTGATAAGTGATGAGAAAATTCTCTTCAAACTTGATGCCATTAAGCAGCATAACATAACACTCTGTCAATACAAGAGGCGAAAAAAAAAAAGGGAAAAAGTAAAAAAGCTTGAAGTGTACCATTAACTCGCTCCCCAGCCTCTCTGAAAAGAATAGCAGCCTATACAAGACAAATCATAGATTAGGATACAAACAAGACAGACTTCATTAAAAAAATAATATAATATTATGTGTGACATACTCGAATGACTTGAGCATGGGTTCTAATTTTCCTTCTTATTTCTTCTCTTTCTTGTTTCTTTTTCAAGTCCAAAGTGTAGCGAAACCGACGAGAGGCATTAAGCACAAGAGCAGCTTGCTATTGAGACCAATTTGATCCCAAAAATACAAAACATAATACAAATTAATAACCATTTCAACAAATCTAGGAAGTGCGGTAGGAAGCACCTACATTATGAGCCACCAAAAGATCAAAGATAAAAGATAAAAAAGACTACAAATAGTAACAGCTTTATCAAACAAGTGATATTGTAAATAACCACAAAAACAACATCAATTGTAGCAAGCCACATAAAATCCAAAAGATTTAGCATATCTATCATTGATGTACCATCTACTTAAATCACTTGAATAAGACTTCAATGCTAATTGTTTGGCAAAGTCAAACTGTGAAAAATTATAAATCAACAAAGGCATTGAATAAGAGAAAAGTATAAACTGTGTGAACATAACCAGAACCAAAAAGTGAAGCGCTACAACAGCTCGTAGTACTGTCTTGGCAGTTTCATTCTATAAACTAGATTTATGTAACTTCTTTTTGTTAATACCTACTAGAAAGGATAAGGCTCAATCAATCACTTCCATTTAGAGGTTGGTCAAATAGCATGAATTTAAATGATTACTTACCTTCACAGATAGAAAATGTCATTAGTTTCTTTTTTAAATTATCTTTAGATAGTGTCTGCTAACTTTACTTGGAACCTTTAAAACAAGTAATAGATAATAATATAAATAAATAACTATTTAAAAAAAGCTTTAAAAAAATTACCTCTAATTGAAGTAAAGGTATAACCTTACCTCTACAAAATTAAGCCAGAAATTTGACATAAATTCTATTAAAGTTTAAACATCTACTAGATGTAGAGGTTTATTTTAAAGTTAAAAAAAAATAGAGGATAAATAAAGTTGACAAATACTACCTTAGGGGAGATGGATTTATAATTTCACAGTTAAGTTATTCTAATGCAATTCTTGAGGTTCCGTAAAATGTGCTACCAATCTTTTACATAATTAGCATTTCTCTCCACCAAAAGGACCAGATCACACAGGCATAGAACTAAAATAGTATTGGTAGAGATAAATTATGAAAACAACAACATCTCGTTGCATAACTCTCTACATAACCCTTTTGTTAAAGGGGTTGTGACGCTATTCTTGCCATGATTCTTTAAACAAGCAAAAGAAATTCAAAAACATTAAACAACATTTAGAAAATAATAAAAATAAAACAATAGTAATGATAATGATGATGAAAATGACAAAGAAGAGAAGGAAAAAGAGAGAGAAAAATTGATAGATTGCAGAAAAAATAACTATGACAGAGAGACAAATTATGACACCTATCAAAGAATTTCACATTTTCAATTTACAATTCTATGCGGCAAAGAAAACCACAAACTACACAGTTAAAGCGAAATGTACATTTCCAAGCAAGGAAAACATCC